>PVJX010005038.1:43005-88810 GCA_004027295.1 Dolichotis patagonum
ATAATATATAATATATAATATATAATATATAATATATAATATATAATATATAATATATAATATATAATATATAATATATAATATATAATATATAATATATAATATATAATATATAATATATAATATATAATATATAATATATAATATATAATATATAATATATAATATATAATATATAATATATAATATATAATAATATTTTATATAATATATTACATATAATATATAATATAATATAATTTATTATATATATATATATAATCTTTGTCATAGGTATAAAAACAATAATGAACTGAAATCTCCAAAACTGTGAGCTAAGAGAAACCTTTTCTGTTGGTTATCTCAGATACTTGCTTTAGTAATGGAAAGCTACTACAGATTGGTTCCAGCTCATATGGAGAGTCTCATTCTAGTTTTTGATCAAAAAAGATTTTTGGAGGCAGGGCCTTGTTATGTAGTTCAGGCTGGCCTGGACTCGCTATTTAGCCCAAGATAGCCTTGAAACAGTGATGATCTTCCTGCCTCAGCTTCCTGAGTGCTGGCATTGCAGGTGTGTGCCACCGCACCCAGTTTTCTTGATCAAAGTTAATCAGTGAACTTTTATCTTCACATTTTCCTAAGTAATACTATATGGCAATAGACAAAAACATCTACAATTTACCCAACACTGCAATTTACCCTGTCTTTGAACATCTCTGAGGCTAGTCTTCTGCTCTTGAGTCTTAATAATATCCATGACCGCACCTGTTACCTTATTTTACTTCTGACCCTCACCTCGATACCTGCCACAAACTGCTCCTGAATGACTTAGGACACAAGGAGAGAACTGATTGCCAGATATAAAATTCTGTAGAGGGGAATATACCATCATTTCAAGAGGGGCAGCTTATGAGGCTCCTAGGTGTAGGTTTTTGTACCATATTTTTGAAGGACAAAATAATAGTTTTAGTAGTAAATGAAATAATTTGTAAACTTAAAAACATGTTCCCTTCAAATAGGACAAAGGTCAAGAAAAATCAAGGAAGAGTCCTTAAATATTCCTTAAATAGAAAAGTAGTCTTTAGATAAATCCTGGATGATAAATGTTAGCCAGAGGTTAACCTAATTACTCTTCCAGCCTGTCCTTGACATCATTTTCAGCTCAATGTTGCCCTTGATTCAAGAAGACTTGCATATCTCATTTGGTGCTTGGCATATCAAAACATGCATAAATTGCTAAACTGCAGTTAACCTTCATAATTCTGGTCCTTTATGAAGTCATTAATTATTATAAAAATATGAAGAAATCTTCCTTCAAAAATGTGTATAGCTTCATATGCATAAAAATTTGCATAATATTTCAAACTTTAGTTACCTAAGGACTCAATATGTAGAACTTACATATTAAAGATACTAACAACTTAATAACTGTCCCAGAGAGGTACTCTGCTTATGGGATATTCTCTCACCTTCTTGTTCTAGAATTTTATTTCTGAATTTGCTTTCCTTTACTGAATGTTCCTGTAACTCTTATCTCTGTGGTCATTTAAAGAGACTCTCCCCTAGGTAATCTACATAGGAAATATTAAAAATTTAGACTACACTTAACTATTCTTTTCTTAATATGCCTCATTCTGCAGAGGGACATTAGATATATCTGCATGAAACAAAATTTGCACAAGTGAGAAAATTAAACCAGTTCGTGGTCATATTCTTGCTGTTGCTTCACAGCCCAAATCTGGTGAATTTATTTGTAGGCTTCTCTCTGTTCTTATATGTCAATGCACATAGGCTACTACCACCACTACTGCATTTTGAGTTATTCTTATTTTAGTAGAGTTATTTGAAACCCATTAATGATGATGTATGCACTCAACTAACATGGGTAAAATATTAGTTATACTCATGGCATAGCTTCTACAGTTGAAATATTAATTATATAGTGAATTTTCCAACAATACTGCACAAATTGGTGATGGCTAAAATTCAGGCACCAGAAATCAAATTC
The DNA here is from genome assembly GCA_004027295.1 of Dolichotis patagonum. Lineage (NCBI taxonomy): Eukaryota > Metazoa > Chordata > Mammalia > Rodentia > Caviidae > Dolichotis > Dolichotis patagonum. The sequence goes on from PVJX010005038.1 coordinate 44,993, forward strand.
CAGAATCTCTGGCATGAGTATAATCACATTTTCTACCAATGTTGACAAGCTGTGATTGAGTTTCTTGAGCCCTTACCATATAGTCCATCTCAGTCCCCAAGGGCACCACAATTCTACGCCATCATTTCAGCAATGGCTGCATATTGTGGCATCTAAAGTCACACTCAGGGTTGGCTCTTTTACTTCTGCTGGGCAGTTATTCAATCATACAAGTTTTAAATTCCTTTAGTTTTCCTACACAATAATAATGATTAGCTTCCTTTGGACCTTAGCTGCAGAATTATGCTCAGTAGTTTATATATCTGAGAGCACCTCTTCATTGCTGATCTCTTCAACTCCATGGCTATTTTCATCTTCTGATTTCTTAGGCAACTGTTCTACTTCACATACATCAATTTTTCATGTAATGTACATTCTTTCATATATGTGTTTTTACATATGTAAGGTGTCTTATTGTGTTAAGGTTAACACTAGATGCAATCATTGGAAATGCTTATGTTTAGTGATTGAGCATATTGAAATTTCTTGTTCACAGTATGTTATTCCATAACAGTGGGCTGGGTGTCTGTCCTCCATGCAATGATTCAGGAACTTAGACTGATCCTAGCTCCTACCTGTGGCTTCACCATCCAAGGCAGTGGCTCCCAAGGTCACTCTGAGGGCTGTTGTATTCATGATGGCTGGAAGGGGAAAAGAGATCGGAGTGCTGCCACATGTAGATAAATTATCAGAATTTCAGGCATAAATCTCTGGAATGGTTTGTAAGTGGAAATTCTTCATTCACTGTGGATACTGGTCCTAAGCTCCATGGAATGGGTTACCTTTGAAGTTCAAGGTTTCTTCAGAAAATACCCAGTAGCCAAGCAAATAACTTTCACTCATGTCTAGTATGTATACATTGATTTATTTACCAGAAACGCTTTGCATTCTATTTAACAAGTCCTGAACTAAGCTCCTTTGAAGAACTCAAAACAAAACATAATCAAACAAAAACCAAACCAAACCAAGTCAAGCATAAAAAAAATAGGAAAATGAAGGAAAGAAATACTGCCTGAGCTCAGAAGGAAGCAAAAATAACTATGACGGAAGAGTCAGAGAAGTGTTCATACTTACTGCATTTACTTGAGAGAGGAACAAGAGAATGGCATTGAAGAAATAAAAACATCTGCAGGCCGAGGAGGTGTGAAACAACGGAGCAAGTTAATGGGCTGGATACACCATTTGGGCCCAGGGATGCATGTTGACGGCCGTCATGCTAAGTTAGCAGTCTGGATTTAATCCCACTCTCAGAGTCTATAATCATCCCCGGGGTTCAGGAACAGTTTTGCAGTTGAGGTAAACTTTGTACAGTTGGATTTTCTGGTTTGTAAAACTCTATTGATGATTATTACTAACTTCACCTGGCATTGTCTTTGTGGAGCTCACACTAAGTGATAAAATATTCTCTTGTACAGTGTACACTGTATACAGCCAAGAATTATTATTATCTCTACCATTCATTGGGAAATATGCTACTCCTGTGTGCCCTTGCTTGCTGGTGCTAGGAAATCTCAAATCCTTCATTGATTTTTAACATATCATGTTTTCTTGTTCTTTCCTCTTGATGTCTTAGGTTTGTAACCATTGTAACACACAACATGATGCAAACATCAAGTGCTCATCAGCATGTAACTTGATTTGTTAATTATACTTTCAGATGATTAGTAGTTGTCACACTAATATGTAAATGTAGTCTTTGGAACTTAGAGATGAGTAAAAAGACAAAACTAAAACCTCAGCTAATTCATAAATTTCCTTAATATCAGGAACTCAGTAGAGGCATCATGGTTTGGAGCCGTAGTGGGTAGTACTCAGTCTTTATAGACGTGTCAGTGAGGCCTGAAAGACCATTAGCTAGAGAAAGAGGAATGTAGGGACAGAAAGTAGAAGATCTAGAAAGATGTGATACAGGCAGAAAACAGGTCTCATCAGCTTTTCAGATTGGAGAAGTCAGAAGGCAAGTTTGAAAAAATTTATTAGTGCACTTTGGTTATGCAGAATAATGGGTTTCATTGTGGCATTTACATGTAGGCATGTTGCTTACTTCAATCATATATGTCCCATCCCTTAACCCTTCCTAAACATCCCTTTCCTATTCCTCTTGTTCCTTTTATTTTCCTTTTCCCTTCTCTAGATTCCACGTATTAGGGAAAACTTGAGACACTTATTTTTTTTTCTGAGTCTGTTACCATGATGATCTCCAGTGTCATCCATTTTTCCATTAGTCACAAGATTTTAGTCTTCTTTATAGCTTAATAATACTTTGGAGTTGAGATATATATTACATTTTCTTTATTTCACCCTTTGATGAGTACTGAGGCTGGTTCTATATCTAGGCTACTATGAATTGTAATGTAACAAACATGAATATTTGGGTATCTCTGTAGTATGCTGAATTTAATCCTAGAAAATAAGTTTTCAAGTCCTAATTCTGATTAGAACTGGTCAAATGCCAGGAAGCAAGCCCTGGACAGTCTTGTAAGCATAAATTTTAACTCCAGAAAAGTTGCTAACATGAGACAGTCATCTGGGAGTGTGTCAGAGAAACCGGGTGAGATATGACTCATAGAAAGATTTTTTTGTAATGAGATGTATAAAGAGTCTACTTGCCAGAACAAGGATGATTTGAAAGCAGTCCTACTAGACTCTTAAATTTATGTACCCCCTGATAAATACCAGAAGGGATCACAGGACTGGCAGGAGAACCAAGCCTGTTGGGGGTGCTCAGGCTCCTTGTTTGTCAGAGCTGGAGGAAGCTGAGCATTCCTTGGCAGCTGCTCTGTGCCCAGGAGTCAGAAGAGGAAGAGTTTGTGAGATTTTGAGATCATGTACTGGTGCAGATTTACACAGTTGGAAGGAAATATGTGCATGGACAGTGAGGTTGACTGAACCAAACTCAGTTGGGGCACATTAAAAGAACTTCACATCAGAATGCTTTTTTTGTCTTTTGTATTCTAGATTATTCCTCTGCCATCCTTTGTCTCTCTATGATTATGGCGTTCAAATACTATTTTCTCAATTGGATTGTCTACTCATTGTCCCAAACTCCTTTCACTCACTTGATAATTCATTCTTATCTAATGAATCTGTAATTAAAACAAGAAATTATGGTAAATGGTTAAATTGGTGGAACAGAATGAGCAGCCCAGACTTAGACTTAAATGAAAACTCTATACCTGACTAAAATGGCTTAACAAAGAAAAGAAAAAGAGTGATGGGAGAAAGGGGAAAGGAAGGAAATGAAAAGAAAAAGTAGATATACACAAGATAGTTAAGATATACAGCTAGTTTCTCTTAGTACATTGAAAAGAAAGTTTTGTGCTAATACTTTTTAGGACCATATTTCATGTCTGTATCTTGTACCCTCAAAAATACTATAAATATTATAATATGTGATGTATTAATTAGTTACTCTTCTAGAGAAACTAGAAGCCTAGAGTAACTAGTCAGAGTAACTAGCCTAGAGTAACTAGTCAACCTAGAGACTCTGTTTTGTTGTTATTTTTACCCCTTTTTGTTCAAAATTTTAAAAATGGCTTTACATATATAGTGTAGGGGCTTTACATTATTTATCTTATGCTATACTTACAAACATATTCCAGATAAATCAAAATTCCAAATTCATAAAATAAATCTTTTAACACTTTTAGACTAAAATAGAGAAGAATATGAACTTTGATTTGGGAAAAAATTCTTAAACCATAAATGGAAAGAAATGATCAATTTACATTAACATTAAAATCTGGTGTACAACAAAACAAACATTAAAAGATAAATTTAAAAGTCATACAATTCACAAGTAATACATTTGGAGCTTCTATAAGATAAAGAAATACGACCCAGAATATATAAAGAAAATCTATAAATTAATAAGTGAAAGGCAATAAAGAGAAAAAGGCAAAAAGAAAATAAGCAATCATATTACAGAAGAGAAAATCTCAATTGTCAATTATGAGATGCTCAATCTCACTGATAAATCATAAATCAGAAGAAAATGACATGTCATTTTTCATGATCTAGTTGTGAAAAATGAGATTGTTAGAAAATACAAAATGTTTGTGAAGATACAAGGAAAAGGAAAGTTAGGAATGGGTAAGTAAAACCAAACTATAAAGAGTTTAGCAAATGGTAGAAGCATATCCAATGACTCAGAAATGTCTTTGCTGGAATATGCCCGAGAGACACGTTCAGACATGGTGTACAAAGAGAAGCATAAGAATGTTCACTGCAGCTTTATTTGCAGTAGCAAAATGCTGGAAACAATCCAAGTGTCCATCACATGCCATACATGGAAAAATACATAACAACATGATGGGAAACTGAGAAGTCACAATAAATCAAAAACATACTTTGCAGACAAGGGAAACAGGCGGCAAGGAGTTGAACTTGCTTAGCACTGCACAGCTAGTGAATAACAGAAAATTAGGCTTTAAATCCAGGGACTGTGACTCTCAAGTCCAAGTTTTAGCTACTGTGTTATGCTGCTTCTTAGAGTTCACATAGCTCGTGATACATTTTATGTTATTAAAATACATACATGAAGCATGCTATATATTATTCACAGCTAAAATACATTTCTGTATGTACTACACATAGAAACATATATTAAATCTGTGCTAACAGCTATCTAGGAAAGTGTAGTGGTATTTAGAAGAACAGAAAAAGTCAAGCAATGTGTGTGTTTTGTTGTTTTGTTCCATTTATAAAAAGTACTTGAACCTTTATAACAAAATAATTGATGGTTATATAGAGTAGTCATTTAATTTTTTAAAATTAATTGTAGTTTTGAAATTTTGAATACCTAAAGGTATGTTAGTAGTGGATTAGTCTTGGGTGGTGGATAATAAGTAGATCTTTGTTCCCTTCCTTCTTCATGCTTTGAATAACCATAGCAATAACACAACAGTAACCCTTGCACAAAAATAGTAATTAAGTTTTGTTTCCCCAAGCACATAACTGGTAAATCCAGTCTAATTTCTTAAATGCTGTCCTTCACTGTCTCCCCAAAATGAAGGCCCTAACAATCTTCTTCAGTCCCACAACATTTCCTGTAGTTCAGACTTTAATAATGTCTCTCCCAATGCTTAGCAATAGCTGTGTTACTAGCTCCCTGAATTTTGTCTTGTTCTCCCCAATCCACCCTGTGCACAGCTGATGCATTTCCTTGCTGAATGACCAGTCTCTATTTGCCACTCTACTTCCAGTTGTCTTCAATGTACAGTGAAAATTCATCAGCAAGCACTGTAGCTCTTTCTTGGCCTCATTTTTGCTTTAATCTCTTTCTTCGTATCTCTTGCGACATCTTAACCATGACATCTTTCCAGCCATAGTAAATCTCTCTAGAGTATAAGTGATGTAAGAAAGATGTTACTTTTCCAATAAAAATGTGTCCTTCTCTAGATCCCATCTCACTCTTCCCACTTGGACTGTTGACTGTTTTTTTTTAAAGGTGTATGTTTGTGATCTATAACAATTGAGTTCATCAAACATGGTCTTATCTTCACTTTCCCCTTCCCATATCCCCTTCCCCATCTCCAAAAAGTCACTTTCCCCTTCCCATATCCCCTTCCCCATCTCCAAAAAGTCTGCCTTACCTCTTTCTTACTATCTCTCCTTTATTTTAATCTTCAATTTGTTTGTATTTTAGGTTTCTCACATAAGAGAAGCCATGTAGTAGTTAATGTTCCGTGTCTAACTCATTTCATCTAACATTATGGTTTCAAGATCCATTCGTTTTCCTACAAATGACTCAATTCATCCTTCTTTATGGATGAATGATACTCCATTGTGTACACTAAGATGGGTAAACATATACAGCAACGGTTTAAATAAAAAAATTATAGTGAAAGACTTACTACCGTCCATTCTCCCTCAATATATTCATCCTCATTTTGAACACACTAATCCCATTTTTCTTGCTACTTTCTGAAATAGTTCTGGATGTCCTTTTTTGTCTTTGCCAGATGTTTCATAAAAACATCATCAGATATGGCACATGTGACTTCTGGCTTTTTTCCAAAGTCAAAATGACCATGAAAGGTAAATATTTTGAATTCATTCAGGACATCAAGTTAGACATCCAAAGCAACTACAAAACCTCATGAAGAAAGACTTCCAGAACTGTCTCCAAAAGGGGTAAGAAAGCATGCTTGAAGCAAGGGGATGTATTGTAAGGGAGGTTAATAACAATTTGTTTTTTACTGTAATGTTTTAAAAACATAAACACTTATTTTTTGATCATAACTTATATGTACCTCATTTTTTGTTTGTCTGTTGATGGGTATTGAGTCTGTCTCCAGAGAGTTATCAGTGACTGTATGTGACAAACATGAACATGTGTGCATCACTATAGTATGACGTCTTTAACTCTTTCAGGAAACTTCCCCCACGAGGTATAGCTGGGTCTAATGGAATTTCTGGTTTTAGTTTTTTAATTTAAAAAAAATCTCCATAATGATTTATTTCATAGTTGTAACAATCTGAGTGACTCTTATTCATCAGTTACAGATGAGCTTTTTTTTTTTTTTTGGTACTGGGGATTGAACTCATGACTGCCTGCTTGCAAAGCAGGCGCTTAAGCCACTGAGCTAAATCCCCAGCCCGAGCTTTTGTTTTTAATTGAAAACTGTAGATAACTATGCATTCTTAGTGAAGGTGGTAGTAACCCCCTGTTCCTCCATACCCCTGTCTATAGTACTACATTTATCTGTCTGAGAGTAATCACTGGTTTTCTTGTCCATCTTTAATTAGAGTTTTGGTAGCCTTGCGGTAGGAATTCTGTTCTAGTACTTCCTTGCCTAATCTTAGGAGGTAATGAGCATTTTTTTTTTTTTTGCTATTTCACAGCACTGTACTATTTATTTATGTATTTTGGTACCAGGGATCAAACTCATGACCTCATGCATGCCAGGCAGGCACTTGGGCTGCTGAGCTAAATCCCCAACTCCTGTAGTTAGAATTTTTTGAATGAATTAATGTGTTTTGGAAGCTTGACAAATCCTTGGTCCAGAAACTTTCAGGGGAGAGCTTCCTGCTCTGAGGAGGCCAAAGGCACCAAGCCCCATGCTTCAGATACTTTAGTTTCTGTTGTATGTGAAATAAATGACCTACATTCAGAATCTCTTTATAATTCAGGAATGAAATTCAAATTTACAATAGGAGGAGGACTTGTCTCAGTTGAGAAAAACATTAGTTTTAAGAAATCCAAGATAATAAAAACAAAGAATTGAATAAGAATTGCCAACAACAGTTCAAAAAGTAGGACAAGTTAGACAAAGTTCCTTGGGGGAAAAGTGTACTCAGTGACTGAAATTTTCTACCTTTTTCACATAGATCCTTATCTAAAAATGACACTGTAAACTTTTTGATCACAGGAAGGATGTTGGTGGGGTATTTTTTGCTTGGATTATTCTGCTGTTTGTATATTTCCTGTATCCAAGGAGCATGTGTCATACTTCAGAATACAGAAAACTACACTCTGTGACACAGACAAAAGGCATAGAAACCTGTCAAGCCACATGGATGGGAATTGCTGTCAGGTTAAACTGTACTTTTACCTGTCAGATTTCTTATCTCTAAAATACTGGACATCTATGCCTTAAAAGAAGATAGATTTATTTGGATTATAGTTCACTGTTGGTTCAGTTCATGGTCTTTTGGCTTTAGAAATGGTATGGTGGAAAGACCTTGTTGAGCACATGTGCTCATCCCATGGCAGCAAAGAAGCAGTCAGAGAAGAAAGGAGCTAGCGATCAGAACACACTTCAAGGTCACACCTCCAGTGACCCACCGTTAGCCAGATCCCTCCTCCTAACAGCTATTCCAGCTTCTGAGCTCATCCATGGATGACTCCACTGATCATAGCACTCCCATGACCCCAGTGAGTTTTGGGGACATTTTAGATTTCAACATATCATGTTCTAAATATGCAATATCATAAACTTACCAAGTTAGACATAGGACATGTTTATAATCTGAAATGACTTGAAATTATATACACACAACAAACAAAACTCTTCCTTGTGGTTCTGCTTCTCTGGAGGAATTGGTCCCAGAGCTGATTCCAGGTCTTTATTGAACTTCAATTCCATGGTCCTCACTAACATCTTCCTCTTAGAAGTTTAAGCTGCCATGCAAGTTGTCCAGTTTCCCTGAGACACTAATCCTCCACTGGAATGAATGCCAGAGTGATAGAGGTTCGGGGTCTTGGCAAATATCCAATGGCCTTTTTTAGTCCTGAGTTTATTCTTTCATTCATTTAGGCATTGTTGCTTTTTTAAAAAGTGTTTCTCTTTGTCAATTTAGAATTTGGAGAAATATGTATAATCCAGTGTCAGTCTCACAGAGTTAGCTTCTCCCCAGTATTTAATTACTTCAAAAGTCCTCTCTTTTGCTTCAAAGTAATGTTTAATATAGAGAAACTTCTTAAATTTCTCATCTCATGTGAAACATATAATGATCTCTTTTATATTATAAAAATAATGGAAATAACCATACTAATAGTTAACATATTAGAATTTGTTATGAACCAGTTTCAGTATTTAAAATATTAAAGTAATTTTTATCGCACTTGTATAAGGCAAGTACTGTTACTTTTCTCTTCTAGATGATGACAAGGAATCACAGAGAAATGAAACTATACCTTATTTTAACTTTGTAAGAAAGCCATGTGGTATTTTTGCTGCAAGTAATGATAATTAAAGAAACCAAGCCAAAGTCAGTACGTGACTGGACCTCAGCTCTTTAGGCATGAATCCTCCTTTCATGACAATATTATCAATAATAGGTAGAAACCAAACAGGCCTGTCCTTTCACCTTTCCTTCTAGTTTACAGATTCTTCTTCTGAAGTGCTTATCAAACACAGATTTCTCAGAAGAAAAGATGAGAGTCTTAAGTAATGACACACACTACTTACCTCTTGATTCATGGAAACAGATATAAATATATGTCTTCATGAAGCAAGAGAAAATGTAAATATCTGACAGCCATGGATTGTTTTAGGTACTATGTCTATGGATGATATTGTGGTTACCTTCTCTGTAGGAAGTGATCCAAATGCACATTCATGTCTACCCTAACTCCTGTTTCCAATTTCAGCTTCACCCATATATCTTTATCCTTTAAAATCAATCAGGTTATTTTCAGATGGGTCTCCATGGCAACCACTAATTCTATGATAAAGATGAATCTGTAGGCCAAAAACCTCATATATAGGTCATGAGGTACAGAATTTTCTTGGGGAACATTAAGAAATTGAACTCAATTATGTTGTTTATTTGTGCATTCTATATTTATATAAGAAAATTTTATCAGGATTTGTTTTAGGTCTCTGATCTTAAGCTGGAATTATAAAAGTTAATCATTTCTACTAAAGATTTAATAGTGTGTGAGGAAAAACATAGTTTGATCTTGATTCCCATACAATGCATATAGATATATCTTTGAATAGAAAAACTTGTGGAAGAATAAACAAATAGTATTCCTCTTTGGATTGAAGGAATGTGGTCAGTTAACCTTTTTGGTATGTTAACTTTATATTCAACTTTCAACCTTACGTACACAGTGCTTGTGTCTTAATCCATTTTGCATTGTTATACAGAATAGGTTACCCCAGGAAACATCATAGACTGAAATTTATTGGCTCACCATTCTATACACTGAGAAGTCTAATATCAAGTTGCCAGCATCCAAAATGGGACTTCTCACTGTGTCATCACATGGTAGAAGATGAGAGAGAAAGTCAGAGAGGGCTGCACTCACCTTTCATAATGGTACAAATCCCAGCTATGAGGTCGTGGTTTAGTCACCTCCTAAGTGTTTCACCTCCCTACTGTTAATAGAGCAACTGAGATTCAATGTGAGTTTTGTAGAGGAGAAATATTCAAACTATAACAGCTTGTTAATGATAAAAATAACCTACTGGCAGCAGGTACGTATGTAGAAAATGATATAGATCATAAAAAGGCTTTGTGATCGGAGAAGAGAGGATAGCAACTCCTAGCTGGGAGTCAGGTGAGGCTTCATAGAGGAAATGAACTGGAATTTGTCTAGGAAGAAGGAGGTTTACTTGGCAGACAAAGAGTGAGCAAGAACACGTTAAACAGAAGGAATGTGGTAAGCAGAAATAGACCTCACAGTAGATGAGGGGCATTCCAAGATAGGCTCCAAGAGAATTACTGGAGAGATGATACTGGAACCATGGTTTGGATCAAGAAATTCAGTCTTTAGAGCCAGGGGTTCTAGGTTCAAATGTGACTTTGCCACTTTACTGCTTGTGTGAACTAGGGGAAATCTTTCAAGACCTCTAATTTTCTCATTAGTTAAATGTGTTTTGTGAAAACACCTGCTTACGAGCTGAGAGGATTATCGTGAGACAAAAAGAAAATGTGTTGTATTATATACATAGAAATATATACAGGAAGGTGCTATTGTCATTCTCTATCTATTGGAAAATGCCCTGCTTTGTTGATGGATTATAGCTTTCTTACTATTTTAATTAAATTTTGGGGGCTTCTTGGAAGATGGTGGATTAATAGGTAGTGTGGTAGAGAGCCTCTCTGAGAAAAACAACTCAGATACTAGAATTTAACACCATGGAGAGGACCAGACAAAAGCAGAGGGATTCTCATGACCCAGGAAGAAACTGAAGAAAAAGAAAAAGGACAAGAAAAGAAAGAAAGAAAAAAAATGTGGATGGAAGGCTGAAGCTAGACGCACTCTCACTGGAGCCGGTCCTGCACTGTGCTATATGTATCTTGGAGTTGGGTGACTCAAGGTTGAACTGAAGTCCCAGTCCTGCCAAAATCAGGGGTTGGTGAGTCTGAGACCCTTGGTGGGAGAATGTACCGCAACTGGGAGTGGAACCAGCATGGCGAGCTGCACTAACCTGGGGTGAGTGCTAGGAATTAGGTCCCACAGAGGGGGTGACCAGCTGGATAACATATTGGAGTTGGGCAGGATGGGCCTGAACCAGCAACCACAGTGATGCCACAGTTGGCTACTTCTGGCCCAAAGCACAGTTGGCTGCTCCTGGCTCAAAGCAGACTGGTGAGATCCGCTTGGGCTGGGTCACCCTCTTCGTTGGAACCCAATAGCCAGGGATGAAACTGTCCTGAGCCTGTGACATCTGCAGGGCACAGACTAACATAGTGAAGGTGCTCATGGTTGACTGGCTCAGAGGAGAGGGGTCAGCCCACATTGCCCCTGTGTGCACCTCACAGATCAACAGAAAACTGGAGAGGGCAGCAATTCCCTGTCCAGCATGCTTTAGAAAAACCATAAGCAATACAGAAAGGACCTGAGACCTCCACCATACACCTGTCTGAAATAAACCAGAAACATGACAAGAGAAAGAAACAAGAAAAGACCTCCAGCTGCCAATGCAGGGAATATAAGTCCAGGAACGGTAAATACAGAAGATATTGAGGGCAGCAAACATGCAATATTGGACACGGCTCCAGCAGACATAAAGAAATACTTCCGTGACCTCATTGACAAACTTAAAACTGAAATTCTAACTCAAGTGAAACAGGATATAAGAAGATTAATAAAAGAAATTCTAAGCACCTTTCAAGAAGACACAGATAGAAGAATGGAGGAACACAGAAAAAGGAGAGAAACCTTTGATAAAGAATATAAACAAAATCTAGAATACATGAAACAGATCCAAAGAGATTACCAAGATATTAGAAACTCCACTGAAAGCTGGCAAAATTTCTTGATAGAAACTAAAGATAGACTTTGAAACTTGAAGATAGATTTGCAATGTGTGATTGTGAAAGGAAAGATCTCTTAAAAATAACAAGAAACCAGGAAGTAACAATACGAAGACTAGAAGATGACAAGAGGATCTATAACTTAAGAATGAAAAAACATGAGTGAAGAAGTAGGGGTAAATACAAATGAAATACAAAGGCTATTCACAGAAATAATTAAGGAAAACTTCCCAAGCATAGGAAAAGAAAATGATATTCAGATATATGAGGCATACAGAACTCCAACCAGCTACAACCAAAACAGATCTACACCCACACATATAATAATCAAGATCCCAGAAATTCATCTGTGGTAACTAACCTTTAATTTCCTACAAGAACAGAATATTAAAAGTGGACATATAATAATCAAGATCCCAGAAATTCATCTATGGTAACTAACCTTTAATTTCCTACAAGAACAGAATATTAAAAGTGGTCAGAGAAAAGAAACAGATCACCTATAAAGGAAAACCCATCAAAATCACAACAGACTTCTCAACACAAACTATCAAATCAAGAAGTGCTTGGAGCAAAGTATTCCAAGCCATGAAAGAAAATAACCTCCAACCCAGATTGATGTACCCTGCAAAACTATTGCTCAAAATTAATGGAGAAACAAGATGTTTCCATGACAAAGAGGAACTGGGGGAGTTTGTGACCACCAATCCAACCCTAGAAAAACTACTGAAGGACATTCTAGGGAGAGAAAAAAATATCATCAGGATTCCAGGAGCAATGGCAGAGAGGCCTCAGTGAATTGGGCAGACAGTGGAATGAAGGAGAAAAGTAAACAACCAAAGGCAGAAAAATAGCATAGCAGAGATGAGGCAGAGAAGATTGGCTATAATCTCTAACACAGATGGCCAGGATACACTGACAAAAAGAATCACAGGCAGAGTAGATCAGGAGATAGGGTCCATTGAGATGCTCTGAATAGGTAATATAATCAACTTTTCAGGTTAACAAACTGAAAGTCAAAGATGAGAAAATAATGCTCCAAGTGACAGGGAACCAGAGAGAAATAGGGACAGCTCATCTAGCAGCTGTAGATAGGTTGGAAACTCAAGACATTTTTGTGCAGTGGATAACTACTCAGCTATAAGGAAGGAAAACCTTAAGGCTTTAGTAAGTAAAGGAATAGAGCTCATGATCAAGCTCAGGGGTAACAAGGTTCAGAACCACTTAGGTAGATAACAGGTTGTCCCCCTAATCTAAAAACTAAAGGAGTTAGTGGGACCTGAAATGTACAAAGTACCCTGTGAAAGTGAAAGGGGAGAAACTGTCTAAAATAGGAAGGCAGGGGACATTGTTAACAGTGTATCAGGATTTTAAATCCACATTATTCTTATCACTCTGTTTAGTTTGATTTTATTCTGTTCCAGTCTGTCTATTCATACTAGATTTGAGGGCACAGACAGCTATCCCCCAAATAGCAGGATATACTATGGTAACTAACCTTTAATTTCCTATTTACTTAAACTGATGCCTTGTATTACTTACACTGTCTTACTATGACTGATCTTATTTGAGTGGTTTGTTAGATTGTGGTTTTGTCTTGACTGATTTTATTTGAATCTGGTATGCTTGATAGTATCTGAGAGTAGAGGCAACCACTCTGAAGACGACAAGATTCAACAGGATACCCATTATAGTTTGATTATTAACTGCTTTTGAAGTCATATAATGTATACAATGTTTTGTTTTTATTAATATTGCTATGTACTGCTATGTTCAATTATACTATGCCTGATGATATAGACAATTCTATTGAAAATAACAAGAGACATCATAGTAACACTGTAGATCACCTAGTATTGTGGTTCTATGTGACTTTTTGTTTTGTGTTTTTCTAGGAATTTGTTTTGTTGTCTTGTTTTGATTTGTTTTTCTCTCTAATACAGAAAGGATAGGTATATACGTAGAGATTCATGCATGCGTAGAACTTCTAAACAGTTTACGAGAACTGATTACTGTTATTGTAAAAAAGAGAGGAAAAGAAAGTACTCTAAAGGATATAACTAATTGCATGTATGCTCAAGTGTGTAAGATTGATAACCATATTACTAAGTTTTTGTTGGATAGGTGAACAGAACTGTTTGCAGTCTTACTGTTTGAATGTCCACTTTGTATGCTTTAATTTTGTAACTTAAGCAACTACTTCTAAGAGGAAAATATGTAATTATCAACTAGTGATTTCTTACTGTTTTTTTGAAATTGTGTATTATTTTTACCCTCTTTCTGTTTTGTTTTTTTCTTTAAATAAAATAAAATAAATAAATTTTCATGGTTATTCGACTTTTCTTAAATCATTTTGTCAAACAGTATGCTAGTGTGCTTTGACTTACAATAACAAGAGTACATAGGAAATCATATTTAAAGAATTTACTATTTGGTCATTGAATTGGTGAGCAGAAGCCAATGCAATGGACAGAACTTGCTCCTGGGACAGGGTGCGGTGATCAAGGAAATCATTCAATGAGAACTCCTTGGGGTGGTAGTGTGTGATAGGCTGGTTCTGCCCAGGAGAGTGAGAGTTCTTGGGTTTATAGACAGGTGCCAGGGCAAGACAGGCTGTGCTGCAGGAGTAGAGGTGGGTTGTAGAAATGACTTGGGAGAGAAGATAAAGGATGACAGAACCAATAATGAAAGTTGTTTTGGGTCTCACTAGCATTCTATATGTCAGAGACAGAACGAGTCTAACTGATCTTCTATGGTAGGTGCAAGGCAGGTGACTGTACTCATACCCAGCCATTCCCAGAGAGGATGTTAACCTGAAGACTCAGGTTTTGAAAGGAACAGTCTGGCATTCTGACCTTGGCTTTGCTATGCAAAGGCTTTGGTTTTGTCAGTGTCAGCAACTGACTCTTCCTGATAAGTTTTCTGAAAATAGAGGTTTGTATTTTAGTTGTGAGTAGGATAAAGAATTTTTTTCCTAGAAATTTGATATTTCTGTGTGGCTCAGTATCTATTTGTAAATTAGGGGTATTGGCGATAATGTTTGAAAAGCCTGGGAACTCTTACATATGTTATGACTTTAATGCAAATGAAGTGCTGTGAGGATGATCACTGTATCAGGAACACTGGGTAGCGTGACAGTAAAAGCTTCGCCAACATTGTTTTATCAAATCTCTTCCACATTAAACAGAAAATTCAGATCAAGGAGCTCTTGAAGCATAGCAGGTCTCTGGGCAGGGAGGCACTGCTTGCTGCTTAGCAACCTCGCAGGCTGTGGAGTGCAAATGAAAAGCTGCAGGGCAGCTGAGCAGTTTCAAGAGGAGCCATGACTGAGCATCTGTCTTTTCTGCAGAGGGAAGCTGAGGATACAGGAAAGCATTGCTTAGACAATGCGGCAGTGTTTTGGGTGTGGCCAAAATTTTGTTGTCATCTGAGGATACAGCACTGAAATGTGACATCCTTTTTCAGTTCAAGTAGATTTGGAAGATTTGAGTCTGATATCTATGGCAAACAGAGACATCTGCTACCAAGAACATCACCAATATCTTAAGCAAATATTTATAAGTGTACAGTTTTAATCTTTTAAATCACAGGATATTTGTAAATAGCAACATCATTTCTGAGCCTGAGTATCTATAATATATATATTGTTAAATGATAAATTTAAGTAGAAAATTATTTGAGATACCAGTTCTTATTCATTTTGTCAAAAATGAAATATTTCTATGTATCTTCTTTTTATTCCTATCTATATAAGCCCAAATCATCTTTGTATCTCAGCATGCTTCCTTAAGAAATCATTATGGGAGATTGTTTGAATAATTCTAAATGTTTGTATATATTATAAAATAGAGAATCTAATTATTTTATAATCCAGATAAAATTTATAAGCCATACATCATGTCACAGCCTCATAGTGGTACAATATTTGTACATGAGTTTGAGGGAAATTGAAAGCATTTCTGTTCTCAAATCTTTTTAGTTATCTAGTTCACTTAAGATTACTCTCACGTTCTCATCTTGATTTTGTTCTGAGCTAATGTTACTGACCCAAATATTTCTAAGTGACAGATTGTTCTGTCTCAGACGTGAAATGTAAATTGCTTTCCCTTGACTGTCTGAGTCAGGAGTCACACAAAATCTTTTCTGGAACTCTGATTAAGACTATAGTTGTCATCCATCTCTGACTTGAATGCAGTGTGTGTTTGCCTTTCATCTGACCTCTATTCCTGGTTATAGTCAGGCTTACATTTTTTTATCAATGTGAAAAATATCCTTAATTTACTGATAAATATTGATCACAAGCAAATAAGGGCTAGAATAATAAGAGGACATGCAGAATTACCTGATGCCCTGACAGCAGCGCATATTTCTCCCAAGTTTTTGGAGTGGGAACCAGGAGAAGAATGACTCTTCAACAATACAAGGAACACATAGACCTAAGAAAGTTTCATCTTGTTAACTTTCTTTCTCTCACCACCAGGGAATGGTTAGGTGAAAGTCTAAAGATTTTAAGATTCATTACTTTAACATCAATGACAATCAAATCAATAAAGCCCAATTATTTTCACCACAGTGTGAAGTTTCTTTGCAGGCAAAACTTGCAGTTTTAGGAAAGTCAAAGGTCTCTGAGTCACCCATGGTAGTTCACAATGCAAGCTCAGGATTCAGTAGATCAGGGTTCTGATTCTGACTTGTTTTGACAAGTTCTTTAACCTAATTTTGACTTTTCTTTTTAAAAATGGGCATTATGGTTATTGATAAAGTCATCTGGATTAAATGAGTGACTATAAAGAACCTCAAGCAGTATCTGATTTAAGAGTTCAATAGGTGATATATTATTAAACATAATAAACAATTATAAATTCTTTCACAATCCATATGCAACTTAAATAACAAAATGTCAGTAAATTGACAATGTTAACTATTTAATCACAGCAGCTGGAAGCAAGGAGAAATCTTAAAATGTGACAGGCAAATAATCTAAAATGACAAATGTGGTAATGAATGAGAGTTTGCTAAGTAGTATGGGATAAGGACTTCTTTCTTTCCCCAAATGTAAGACCCATTAACCATGTCTCACTCTTGCCTCCAACAGTATACACAACCGTTTGTAATAGGCAGGACCAGAGAGGGATGTAAGTCACGCAGCCATACCCCCATCACTTCAGTATTGCATATATCAAGCACAGATGAAATAATGAACAAGAAGACACAACAATTTGAGGCTTTCACATTGAGCAATTAGAGAAAACAAAAATCCTTTGCAGTGAGCAAAGCAACTCTAATTTAATGGATCAGACCAGTGTGGGTCAGTTGGGGACATAGATCAGATCGAATGAGGAATTAGATAAAAACAATGACTCAGCAAAAATTAGGAGCACTGACTAGTCTGCAGTGAGGCTTAGATTTAGTGATGAATGGAGATTAGCTGTGACTGATGAACAGAGAGTAAAGAAATACCATTCAATTCGTCATGTAGATTAAACTGCTTTCAAATTGTTATTTTTTTCATTTGAAAAAATTCCAAATAGAAAGTACTCTAATCTCTTTAGTGAAGAAATACTCCTCATTGCATTTTTTTTTTTTTTTTTTTGCTCCTTTCCAACTGGTACTAGAGAAATACCAATTTGATAGTCATGTTTCTGGAAACTAAATTATCCTGATGGTTCCAGGCTTAACAGTGGAATACACTCTGAAAAGCACATTGTAAGTTGAAAATATTTTTCCTCAAAAATGCATTTTGTATATCTAACCTACTAGCCACACTATCTATCCTGTGGTATGGTTTGTTTCTCTTTGTGATACTGTGGCTTGCAGAGAGAGCTGAAACTTGCTGGTACTGTCTGGTATCCTGAGGGTGTGGTACCACAAATTGTAAGTCTAGGAAAAGATAAAAATTCAAAATTTGAAATATGGTTTAATTATGTGTATATTGCTTTTGCTCCCTGGCAAAGCAAAACAAAGCAAAACAAAAATAAAACAAAACCTTAAATTTAACTACCATGACTCAGGGACCATTTGTTCTTGGTAGGAGGTGAAATCATGGAAGTAAAGCTTTAATGCTTCTGGAAACTGGCTACTCCCTGTGATTCAGCTTGTGTCATAAGAGTTCACTGAATTTTTGGAAAAAATTCCAGCGATGATTTATTGTTATAATGATTTTCATTGCCAGATGTTTCTTTTAGAAATCTTATGGGTAGGCATTACTGTGTCCTGAGGCTGAATTCAAATACTTTGGATCTCTTTGCCCATAGTACCACTGTGATAGCATCGTAATGACAGCTCAGTTCTAACACAATTGTGTGTCTTGTTTAAACCTACAATGCATCCTTGGAGGATGATTCTATATACTTATATACTGAAGATGGTTGCAAAAGGATGTGTATAAGAAGGAATGCACAGAAATGTGTCTGTACAATATTGCATAAGAAGAGATGAAAGCTGTCATTCCTAACTATGAGATAGAAATATCAGTGAAATTACTGTTAATGTGTTCTTGGCTTTAGCTAATCCTTAGGGAAGAATATATATCAGTCCCTCTCCCCGCTGTTGCAACTTTCAAGCTTGGAAATTGTATTGTTATAGAAAACACTGCATTACTTTCTGAGATAGTCTCATGGTTCTCTCCTACTCTGGCTGCAGCCTGAAGCCAATTAAGGCCTCTTTTTCCTCCATTGACTATTGCTAAAGAGGCACTTGCTGGAGGTCTGTTAGAAGGAGTTTAGCACAGACAACTTCAAACTAAAGGATTTATCTGTTTGAGCAGAAGAATTAAAATAAAATTGGTAAATGGGGAGTTTTGGAAAGATATTTAGACTGCTGAATGAAGAATTTGGCAGCAGAAAGAATACTAGGAGAAGGTTATGCAAGGGAGATCTATTTATTCTTTTCCAAATAGTGGCTCTTGACTCATTATTATGCTGTAAAATCAGTCTATTGGCTTAACCAGACAATTAAAAAAAATAAAATGAAATAGAAAAGAGCAAAAAATGCATGCCTCATATGGCAATATAACACAAAACAGGTCTACAGATTTTATGAGTAATAACAGATTTCATACAATACAATTTTCCTTCAATGGTTTGTGGCAAAAAGCATGAAACACAAACTTTTCTGGGATATAAACTCCATAAAGCTCTCCAACCATGTGTTTTACTACCTTAGATGTGAAACCACTTTTGGATTATGAGCTCCCTTTTCCTCTACTTCCACAGGGAAAGAAGCTTTTTTCTAAAGACAGACAATTCAGTTGTTTAAGCCACTTAGTTTATGACACTTTTTTTTTTGGCATCTTTATTTAACCATCACAGAACTTGATAAAATTTTTTGTATTACTTATAGTTTCTTCCTTGTTTTCTCTCCTCTTGAGAGCCTGGGTTTTGGGGCTTAACCTGTTTATTTTTAATGTACTGGTTGCTATTACTTTATCATTTCATCAGAGACTGAAGTTTGAACTTGCTTTCAACATAGATTTCTCAGGTCCCATATTGGCATTGTCTAAATTAACATTCATGCAGCTCGGTAGCATCACCCCTTTTCCAGAACTCATTGAACTTATTCAAATTGCATGGGTCTGACTTTCCTTTTTATCTAGGGAAGAGACAGGTAGGTTATTCTCCTAAATGGCTTGATATAATACTTTTATTGTATTTATTTATTTTTTTTTTTTGGTCTTTTTGAGACAGGGTCTAACTATGTAGTTCAGGATGGCCTTGAGTTCACTGGTCTCAAACTCACAATGATCCTCTTGCCTCAGACTGGTCTCAAACTCACAATGAGCCTCTTGCCTCAGCTTCCCAAGTGCTGGTATTGTATTTATTTAAGATATACAATATTATACTATAAGATATGTATATAGGGAAAAGTGGAGCTTAGAGTGAAATGAATTAGTATGTCTACCATCCCAATAACTTTTGACTGTCTCCTCCTTTCTTCATTATTTATTTTTCTACCTCTAGAGGTGATGTATGTTCATCTCCAACTTCTAGTAGCTCAGGATGGCCATTCTTATTCACATTTTCACCTTCTCCAAAACCAGAAATGATCTTCTGATCCACCTTTTTTCAATATTCCCATTACTGCAGAGATTTGCAGTTTCACTGTGTTTCCACCCCTTTCCCCCCATACAACTGACTTACTTTAACAACCTTCCACTATGTCCTTGGAATCCCTATTCTGTCATATATGAAAATGGCCCTGTGTCTTTACACTTGCAAACCAATTCTTTTCCTCTCCTGTTGATGCCACCTAACCTGGCTTTCTTACCTCTCAGTGACTTTGCAGTTCCTCATCCTTTAGTTCTCCTTAGTGATGACATGGTTTGGGGATTGTTAAGTGTGTTCTCCAAAGATTCATAAGCTGAAAGCTTGGTCCCAGTGTGGGGATAGTGAAGTGGTGGAGTCTTTAAGAGGCAGAACCTAGTACAAGGAGATTAGAGCTCTGGGAGTATTGCCTTTGTAAGAGATTAATGTAGTTCTCCCAGCACAAGACTTACTCCCATGAGACTGGGTGGTTATAATGGATCCTGAAACTGAAGACAGGAAAACTGATGTAGATCCATTCCAAAAGCCCGAGAGGTCGAGATAGAGGAAGAGCCAGTTTGCTTGAGTCTGAAGGCAGGACAAACACTAGGGTTCCAGTCCGAGGGCAGAAAAAAATCTTGTTTTACTTGGTGACTGTTAGCCTTTTTGTTCTGTTCAGGCCTTTACTTTGTGGAAAGAGACTCACCTATACTGGAGAGAGTGATCTGCTGTACTCAGCCTACCAATTCACAGGTTAATCACACCCAAAACTACGTTCATAGAAACACTCAGGATAATGTTTGCTCAAATATCTGTCTTTTTTCCTGTGAGATTTCTGGGGTTTAAGACAGTGTAATCTCAATAATATATTAATTAAATATTTATTTGAAGCAAATGCTAGGTGTTTTTGGATATGAAGTCTTGAGTAATTTCAAATGCTGATAAGCTGGATGGAAATATGATTTACCTTGTTCAAAATGTAGTAGGTGGTCTAATATGCATTCACTGATAAAATGGATATTAAAGCAAGTAAATGCATGATATGTGTCTCTAGGAGTCTTAGAGAGAATAGTCTGATCAAAGACAAAACATGTACAAACCCACAGTTCATCTGTGATGTGATGATACCACAGGCTCTATGATAAAGTTAGTTGTGATTCATGAACTCCGGATGCCTCCTTTATAGTTGACTTTTATCCTAGAAGGTTTCTGCTGTGTGAATTTCAAACTTGTTATGTTTTTGCTCCAGTTTATTCTCTGGGTGGACCAGAGGAGTCACTTCTTGACATAGTCCAATCTTGTAAGCCAATATGAGTTGAGAGACCTTAGTTTGGCCCTGGAAGTCATAATCTCTATCACTCATTGTCCACCTGGGAATCTTTTTAGCAGAAAAGTGAAAATGGAAAATGACTGCTGCATGAAGTCCTCTCATGCTGTGCTACCACACATCCTTTGGACGTAGGATGGCTACAGAAATGTCAATTGTGTAGGAGTCATTTTAGATTGCTGTGACCTCTGGACCAAACAGTATCACAGCACAGCATAGACTCTCCCTTATCTGAGAGCCCTACATACTTCATGTCACATTCCACATAATTCCAACATTTACAGAGTATTAAGATTTTTTCCTGGGAGCTATATAAGTCGTTCCTGCCCAAAGGCACTATTCAGTATTGGGAAATGAGAGAAAATCCAATAAGCTGGCAAGTGCCATCAAAGAGGTGCCAGCAAAGGTCTACAGGGACTTAGAGGCAGATGAGATTCATTCTGACCTGAAGCACATGAAGGAGACACTGATGAGGGTGCACGGTATAGTTTGGGCAAACCGGTTGCAGATAAATTTTGCTGGAGGAAGTGTCCAAGTAGACTAATTAGAGAAAGAACAGAACCAGGAGGAGAGAATTTCTGAAATATGATGAGTAGATAATTGTGGCTGTACAAGGACTACCACATGCTCACAGCTTGTTTTTAGAAATAAGGCAGCTGGCACTGGGCAAAGCACGTATTCATAAATAGGGGCTTTGGTGGCCAACGTGATGTTTGAGGAGTCAGTTTAGGAATCAGCAGAGAGCATGAATGGCATGGACAGAGAAGCTCGGGGTTTCCTAGGTAGCTGATCCCTTGCTCAGGTGGGGCATGACAGGGTTTTCTGCAGAACATAGCAATGAGATGAAAAGATGGGATGAGCACTGGGGACATTAGGTGTGGCCAGGACCCTCAGACACATTTTGGGGCTATATTTAGCTTCTACAAGGATACAGTAGATCATCACTGTCTAGTAGAAATAATTACAGCTACAAATGCAAGCCACACATGTAATAATTTCTTAAGACAAATGTAACTGTGTATCACAAACATATACTAATATAAACACTGAGAAAATTTAATACTGTCACATTGAAAGAAGGAAAATTTTATTTCATTTTATTTGATATTAATATATTTAACTAAAATATAAAAATATTTCAGCATGCAATCAACTGACAATTATTAATAATCAAAGTTAATATTAATATCAACACTTGGTAATTAATAACCAATAAATAATAATGACATTTGGCAGTTTTTCTTGCTACATCTGTGGACTCTAATGTGTTTTATATGTTGAATACCCCAGGTCAATTTAAATGTGACACATGTTCTTGGTAGTCACATGTATTGGGCAATGACTGCCTTATGGAACAAGATAGCATCAGATAAAATTTTACTCATGTATTAATTATTAATATATTATCTATTTAGAGGTCTGTACTTCTGTACTTATCTCATTGTATTATAGTAATTTGTTTTGGTTACTTTTGAGCTCCTGAAAGTTGTCCTGGTCTTACAATCTGTCCAGGAGTTTACAACTTGAGAGTATATTAGAAAAAAAAATGAGAGGTTTATACTTCTTAGCCTGACTCAGTCCTAACAGTCAGGAAACTATGAATTTCCTCCTTCTACCACATAGTGAAGCAAATGCAACAAATAAAAGTGTAAAGAATTTGTATGAGGTACTATTTGTCTGAGGAACTCCCTATGAGAGATTCATTAAAAGACTTAATGTCTCACTGTGTTACAAAAAGTTTTATGGCTTAAATGTGTTTATCCATTAAAAATGACTTTTATCCTTTCCTATCTTTGAAATATTCCTCTTTAGCCACTTACATCTAATTCCCTTTTTCTTTTCTTTCTACTTCTTTCTGTGAGTTATTTTATATGTTAGTTATTTAGGACCCACATCCTAGCACAAAGATACATTTAGAACTTAACCTGACAGATATGTTGAAGGATTGAAAACTGTGCTGTATGATGAAGAGAAGTATCTCAGGAAACTGATAAGTGAAGAAAAGAGGATTGTGGTAATGGGAACGCAGGGTGTAAACACCACTTAAAGTACATTATTTTCCAAAGCACATTATTTTCTTAGTCTGTTTTCTGTTGCTGTAACTGACAACCTCAGACTAGCAATTTATAAAGAAAGGAAGTTTATTTCACACATGGCTCTGGAGGCTGGCAAGTCCAGGAGAATGGAGCTGGCTGGTGAGGATCTCTTTGCTGTTTCATAACACGCTGGAGTATGTCAGATGGTAGCATAGAGCAAGCCTCTTAGCTCAAGTATCCCTTCCTTTTTTTATTAAGCCAAGAGTGCCGTACCAAGGGCCTCAGACTCATGACCTTACCCAGTGCTACTTTCTCAAAAATCTTACCTTCACATGCCCATAACATAAGGGCTTAGAGAAATAAGTTTCTAGCACATAAAATTTTGGTGAACACATTCAAAGCATACCAGTTATGAAAACATCAAACCACTAGAATGTAAGTTATGGGTTTCACAAAGACTGATGTTCTTCCTATGATAACTAATTTTATCAGCCTCAGTAGACAAATGAGACTGAAAAGGGTAACCCACTTGGTCATAAAATGAGCTGTATGCTAGGTTTTAATCTAAATGTCTCTTATTTTACCATCTGTTTTCTTGTGGTCGTATTGTCCTTTTCTCTTTCCATAAGATCTAAAAATAAAACATGCATTAAAAAAGCACACCTGTAACCCTAGCACTCAAGGGGCTAAGGCAGGAAGTTTGCAGGTTCCAGACCTGCCTGGGCTGTGTAGCGATTTCGAGGCCAGCTTGGACTATATAGTGAGACCACGTTTCATAGAATAAAACAAAACAAAGCAAAGCAAAATGGCAGATTTAAACATAACTGGGGGGGGGGGCATAGTATTCATACTATTTTCTTTTTCTGGATGTCTTTGCGTGGCTTGGTTTTAAATATTGTGTTCAGGAGCTGAGCACATGAAAAACCATATATTTTATTTGGAAGCAAACAGGGTATGATGTGGTGATTTCAGGTAATGTAGATGTGACATCTGTTTTGGCTGGTACTTTGATTGGCTTGCAGGTATCTAGGAAATTAGAAAGGATACTTTTGGGTGTCTCTGGCGAGTCCTGGGGATGTGGTCCTGGAGGTTGCATCTGGTCCCGACCCCTCTCCTCTCTGCTCTCCCTGCTTCCTGACTGCCATAAGTTGAGCAGCAAACCCTGGATTAAAACTTCCAAAACTATGAACCCAAAGAAATCTTTTCTCACTTAAATTGTCAATGCAGGTATTTTGTCCTAGTGACAAAAATCTGATGAATAAGTAGAAGACAAAGACAGAGACACTGAGAGCGCATGGATATTTTTTCTATCAGGAAAAGAAGCAGAAGACGAATTAAATAGCTGCTCAAAAATTGAAAAGGGAGTGGCGAGCTTATTTTTGGTTTGTTTCCTTTTAGAGAAAGTTATGACTCAATAAAATTTATTTCCTCAAGTGTACTATATTAATGCTATAACTCAACCCACATTTATGAATTTTTCATAGCAACAGACGTCCTGATACTTTAGAATTAAGAAACATAATTTGAGGGTTTCCTAGGCAATGACTGAAAATAAGCAATGCAGTATGGCAATAGAATTCTTGTTCTTCACAACTACAGCAATGTAAAGATTTTTCTTCTGTAATAAAGTATTTAATGTCAACATATTTTTATAGAAAAATGAATAGCTAGGAAAAGAAGGATAGATATGTGTACTAAACTGCCTGAAAAACAACAAAAAAAAAAAAGCCTAATGCCTGAAAGAGGTTTAACTTATTGTATCAAAAAGGGAGTGGATCCAGATAGAAATTTTATTGAAAGTTTGAGATTAAGTGGAAAGTAAACATTTATTTTGATTGCCATAAGTGATCATTGAGAATATCTGTATTAAAATATTTATTTAAGGTTTGGCAAATTCTGGTTGTATTTACTGATAGCTTGTTTGATTCTTCTGATCATTTAAAATTACAAAATTTTAATGTGGCAGTTTCCTGGTGCTTTTTTGTTTATTTACTTGTTTTGCTTTTTTGAGACAGGCTCTCACTATTAGTTCAGGCTGTCCTTGACCTCACGGCAGTCCTCTGCCTCACCTCCCTAGTGCTGGGATTATAGGCATGTGCCACCACGCCCACCTTCCCTATGTTTAAACCCGGGCACCACTGGATTTCAAATACATGGAAATTTACACCGAAAAACTTAAACCACACAGAAATGTGGCAAAGTTGAAATGATATAATGTGGATTTAGCAGAAAAATTCCCCATATGTTTCCTGTTACAACTCTACTAAGTAAACTGTTAGTAGATTACTAGAAAGTAGCAGATACCAGAGAAGAAAAAGATATTCCTATAATTATATGAAGCTGCAAATGCTGGAAAAGTGACTCATTCTTGCCAAATAGAAGCTATTTCAGTCCTTTTTATTTGCCTATCTTTTAGTTCAGTGCAGGAGTAACTAGTATGATCTTTCAATGTTGAGTTTTTTGGGGAACCATTTATTGTAGAATAAATTTTATAATTTCATGTCTTACAAATGGGTCAGTCTAACGGGCATTTCTAAAGATAGAGTGGTGATAAAAAGAAGAAACAGGCCCAAAGAATAGTGGAAGGTGAGTCAGTTGATAGTGAGCTTCAGACTTTCCTAGAATTAAATCAGTTCTCCCTGAAGTGCCGAGGGCATTATGATGACCACATAATTGCTTAGAAGTAAGAATGGGTCTAAATTTGGTGTTTGCCAGAAGACACCTTTTTCTCTTGGGCTCAATCTAATATCTTTCTAGAAAAAAAAGTCAGATTAAGGTAGTTATATAAGGTTTTACCCTCTTGATTTTTTTCTTTCATTGCAAAAGAAGAGTATGTGAATTACAAGAGAAAAGAAAATCAAAAATATGTAAGTATGCTTCATCCTCTAGCAAATGTTTGAGCCATTGTGTTGGGAGATTGCAAGGAGAACCATGTGCCTTATGGAAGTTTGAGTGTGAGGCAAAGCTGATGTTAGTTGCTATCTCCAACGCATGGATAGCACAGTGGCAGCAAATGTCTGTTCTCAGAGAGGGTCGCACACTCACTGAACATGCCTCTTCATCCCTTGCACTGACACCTGCTCTGCTGGCCCTGAGGGACAGGGCAAACATCACACACCCAGCCTTCTCTTACTGGCACTTAGCTCCTAAACAGTATCATCAAGTGAATTTTATGAGAAAGATGCATGAATATTGGGAAGATACTTAACTAACCTGGACCTTGAGTTTTGAGTTACAGAAGCACCCACAACATCAGAATCCGCATGCCACCTATGTTCGAAGGATTTGAAAAGTCTGAGAGAAATGCCTTATTTTAATAGAATATGTGGGATTCTTAGTACATGCAGGTAAGTAAGAAGAGAAGCAGGGCAAGGGATTTTGAGACATTGGTTTAAATAAGATTTATTAGTCACCTTTCCTTTCTGGGACAAAATATCTGACAAACACAGGTGAAAGAAGGTGTGATTTATGATGGCCCATGATTTCAGAGCTGGCTACATCGCTTTTAAGCTTGTGGCAAAGCAGAAAGACCATGGCTGAAAAGCACAGAGGAGTAGAGCTGCTGACCTTATAGCAACTAGAAAGCAAAGTAAGAGGGAAGAGTTTGAGAAAAGATAAGGCCTGCCAAGGCACACCCTCAGTGATACACTTCCTTTAACGAGGCCCAGACCGTACCTTCTCAGAGCCTTTCAACTGTGAACTCATTGATGGGCTAATCCACTAATAAGCATTTTGCAATCGAATCAAGTTGACAATGAAGATTAACTCTAACGTAAGATAGCCAGAAAGATCAGATTATAAAAAAACGGTTTTATTTGCTATTTGAAGACAGATATACATATATCTAGAAAAACATTTGTATTTGTGAACTGGCCTCTGACAGTCTTGATTTGAATGTTACCTAGATTTTTAAGATTTAGTTTTCTGAACTTTTCAGTTGATTCTTCTCTGGTGTATGGGGCTGGAGCCAGAACTTTCTTTCAAACACCCTTCAGGGGATTCCTAGACTCCTTTAATTTGATACACTTCATGTAGATTCTTCTTTATTTTTCAATGTATTCTCTGCTACACAGTGTTCCTATTTGACTAGATCACTCTAATGGAAGAAGGAAGATGGGGGTTTCATGAAGGCTGCATTGTGAGATGACTTAGGTTTTAATAAGAATGCAATGATGTTAGACTAGAAGTGAGATATCAAGGAAGTTTTATAAACGTATATTATATACTATTGTATATAATATATATGTTAGTTATAATATGCTTTTGTGTGTCTACACTGTATATACCATGTGAGTGTGTACATTTTCTTCTGATATTTTCTTTTATTTAGTGATCCTTAGGTTATCCCAAGTTTATTGCCTCTGTGGAGAAGAGATGATGATGCTAGAAGAGAAAAAAGCTAGAGTTTGGTTTTTTTCTTAGTTTTGGAATTTGAAATTCTGCCTAGTCCTTTGAGAGAAAAGGGGAAGAAACCAGAAGAGCACAGAAGTACTGAGAGTGAGATAGATGGTAGCTGTGTGGTGTGGTGACCTCTGTCTGGTGGACCGATGGCCAGGGGTCTGATGGGAAGAGGAAAAGCTTGGTATCACATGAACCTTTTAGAATTTTTACATACCCTCAGGAGGGAGAGGACTACACTGATTAAAATTTGATTTTTATTACTTAGTAGCATGGGAGTTCAAGATACAATTTGAGTTTTGTTTGAGAAGAATACACCTGCATTTCTTCATAGTGAAGTTTTGACCTGAAATTTCTGCTCAGCACTTTCCCTGTATTTGTGTTGGATTAGGGTTTAAGGATGAGGTATATTTAGAGGAGTATGGAGCTGTCTTCTGCCTTTTTCTCATAATTCCTAGGGTGGTAGGTTATTAATAATACAAGAATTTCTACTCCTCCAGCCTTGTGTATCGATGTATTTTCTCCATTGCTTATCATTGGAATCAGAAAAAATGAAGACAAAACCAACTCTAGAAACATGTCTGAGGATGTCATCACCCTCAGGAACATGACTGATAAAGTTTGCCTGTGTCAGAGGTCCGGCCAGCTCCGAATCCCACTTATCTTCCTTTCTGAGGTTAAAGTTAATATGAACTTAAAGGTATAAATTCTTCCATACTTAGTGAACAAATAACAAGCAATCATAAAAAAGGCAGACATAGCGAAAATACAGATAAAAATGAAAAGATTTAAAAATTCAGAGGGACAAAAGGGACAAATGGAAGTGTGACTTTCCTGGTAAAATGTATACCAGTTAGCTAACTGATCATTTCCTCTGCCAGGGAGAATCTGTCTTTTCAGATGCTTGTGCTGATGCGAATATATGCCTTACACAGGTTCTTTGGTATGGGCGTGGGAGCTTGTAGGAGCAGAGTCTAATTCTCTGAGGAGCTAAGAATTATATTTACCCTTTTCAAAGCCTTTTCCTTTGCCAGGAGAAATTCTGTCCTTTGGTATCCTTGCTTTTCTTTTTCTGCTCCTGTGTTTCTGGCTGCTTAGCCTCTCTTTGTCAAGTAGCAGACAGAGAGCAGCATAAGGTCACAATTTCTATACTCAGAGCAAGAGAAGTAATTATTCGGATGGGAGTGAGGAACACTCCCCTCCCCACTACAAACGGCTATTTTTATATGGGTGAAGAAAGCCTGAGTGAGAGGCCTTTGTAACCTCTCTAAGCACGTTTTCATGTGTGTTCACTATGGGGGCTGCCTGCTCCTTTCTCAGTGAATTTAACAGGGGCCTTGACATAATACGGCCACACTGACATGGAGAAGGGCTCTGGACAGCCTTCCCCGGCATTTGCATTCACAGGGGAAATCACACTTGGTGTGTTTGTGTCCAAGATAAGAGCTTGTTTGGAAAATATCACCACAGCACTCTTTAGAACAATTTAATCGATGGCAGACACTGGGAGACTGCAGGGAAGGAGAGGAGGGCTTGTTCCATTAGGCCTCTGGCTGCAGCTTTGTCTGTGAGAAGAAGCTAACTCAGCATTCATCTGTGCTGTGCTGACTCAATCTCCTATGATTTGTTTCCCACTTTAGGGAGCAATAAAATAGACAAAGTAGTAGCAGAGAGCTCCGGGTATGATGGGAGAGAAGAAAGATACCGTGGGCCGAGGATCTGCTGCCATCTCCATCTGTTTGCCTTCCTTCCTTGCTGCCCATTCATTCATATGTAGTTAGTTAAATCTTTGTCTAGTGAATAAATGAGTATTTAAGGGTGAAATGGTTGATTAGACTTCAGTTATTACTTTGGTTATTAAGTTATTGGAAATAATATGGAAATATCAACATTTGGTGCATATTTATTCTTGTCCTCTGTAGATCAATGGTCATTATGTCCACATTATCTAATAATTTCACTAATAATGCATCCATGGCAGTTGGATAAAACTTCACCCCTAAAAATACCTGTAGGCTAAATAATTCCTGTGGGTTTGTTTTGTGATTTTTAATAGCACAGTTCTTGACCTTAGAAAAGGAAAATCTAAAGGGAATCTTTCTTCACAAAAATATTAACCAATACTCCCTGCCACTGGGGAGATCATGCAGGATCTGAGAGAAGCCATTTGGCGACTGTGTAATGCCACGCAGCAGGCAGAACCTTATTCCTTTGTGTGAGAAGGCAGTACCTGTGCAGTGGAAGCAGCCAGGAAGGAAGCAGAAGTCCTCGAGCACAAGAACTCCAGGGTCTTATTTCTTAATAATAGAAAGAAGACTGTGAGAGAAAGGAACTGCTTCCTTCTTCTGGGATTATACCTCCTTTTCTTGGGTGACCCTGGAGGGACGCGGCATTGGCCATCACTCATGCAGAACCTCTGTTGGTTGTTTCTGCTTATGGATTCATGGCCCATGGTTTCCCTTCAGACCCAGTAGAGACTTGGAAAAAGAAAAAACTTCCATGAACATTTTGCCAAGATCTGAGGTAGCAGAGCTTGGAATATATAAGAAGAGATGAAGGCATCCATCGATTTGTTTCTCACAGGAGTGAGGGAGGATTTTGCTGAAAGTGAAGAGGGGATCTGGGGAAACTGAGTCTTCAAGAGGCTAGAGGATAAGTGCCAATGTGGGGATCTAGGAGTATAGCTCTGCAGTGGGGCGTGTGCTTAGACTGTACAGGGTCCAGGTTCAATCTCCAGCAACCTCTCACCCCAAACAAAAAGGGGACAAGGGATTGGAACCAGTAGGGAAAAGAAATTCTTGTATGGAAAATTTCTTTTAAAAGCGTGGAGAAACTGTTTTCTCATATATGTGTATAGTTCAAGGTAACAAGTTAATTGGATAACGCTATAGCTCCCCATCCTATTTTTGTACTGTTTTTTCTGTGAAAGATCCTTTAAACCTCTATTGGAGCTCAGAGTGTTCCTGAATGTGAGATGGCCAGAAGAAGAAATCCTGGGCTCCTGGCCAGAGGCCCCTTGCTGTCCTTTTCACTCCCAGTAGTTTGTAGGCAAAGAGAACAGCCCCAGAGGAATGGTAAAATCCCTTCCATAGCTCCCCTCCCAAGCCATGCTGTAAGTGCACTGAATCGTCCTCCACAGTAAAAGGGATTCCTACACTTGTGCATAGATGTTCATCTCTCTGTCTTATCTCTAGAACTTCTTTGCTGAAGACTAAAGCTGTTCTGTGGGTCAGTGTGATTGCTCATGGGTTTAAAGGTTCTGAAACTAGAAGAAAGCATTATCCATTCTCTTCCATCTAGAATATATTATCATGTGACACTCTTAAATGAGATGTTCAAGTATTTCAGAATCCAAGAGGGTAAAATTAGTACAGCAAAACCTATTTTTATAAGCTATTAGAATTTCATTAGGAAAACTTTTGTTTACTTTGTACTTGTCTACATTGTAGATTGGACATGTGTCCTTATTCTTATTTAATTCTTTTTTATTTTAAAGATGATAAAACAGAATAAAACCAATCAAAACAAATCACTGTAAAAGACAGGACTTCAGAACATTACAAAATTAACCACAGGTACTATAATGTCTCTTGA
Organism: Dolichotis patagonum; assembly: GCA_004027295.1. Lineage (NCBI taxonomy): Eukaryota > Metazoa > Chordata > Mammalia > Rodentia > Caviidae > Dolichotis > Dolichotis patagonum. The sequence continues at coordinate 76,123 of PVJX010005038.1, forward strand.
TGTCTTCAAAATAGCTGCAGATAACTTCGGACATAGTAAAAATCAAATAGAACAAAATAGAATAGAAACAATAAAAACAAAACAATGAATGCAATACAAGACTTCAAAACAAGCCAATAGTGAATCCAAAATTGCTACCATAATATTTCTTTCTATCTTTGAAACAGCAGCTCCTGCCATAGGATTTGATATAATCAAACAAAGCAAAAGAAAATAAAACTCAACCCAACAAAACAATGGAAATGATATAGGACTTCCAAAACAAGACTGTAGGGAATCAACAATGGCTGCAGCCCGCAGAAGGAGATCCCCCCCACCAGATGCCACACTGCCTACCACTATCTTCTTAACCTATGTTCAGACCACTGGTCCTAGGCCTGCAATGTTAGTGAAACAGCAAAGCACCACAAGCATCCCATTGCATTTCACCTCCATAGCTATCATCACAGCCTGTGTTTCTCTGGATAAGCCTGTTGCTTATGCTGGGGCGGATTTGTACTTCTTGTTTCTCAGCCCATGTACAAAGGGGCTGGGGTCTGTCCATTCCAGTCCAACAGTGGCTTTTGGGTGGCACTGGTTCCCAGACTGGGCTTGCTTGCTCACGGGCTTTGTTCTTTCTACTCCTGGCCCACAAATGGCACTGACACACAGGGAGAGGCTGGGGTCTGTCTGTTGCAGTCTGGCAGGGCCTGTGCATGGGGCTGGTTCCCAGACAGGGCTTGCTTGCTGGTATGTGGCCCTATTCTTTTTTTTTTAATGTGCTTTATTCTTAAGACTATTTTAACTGGTCATTTTTAAGCCAGTACATTTTTTGGTGTTTTTAAACTTTTTTTCTTTTCCTGATTGGAATCCTGCATCTGTTGTATGTATCATATAATTATGTGTGGCACTGCTTGGATATTGTAAATTCAATTCACAGTCCCTCATTGATTTGTTATTTTTCATGCACAAAGAAAGCATGAACTCAGTCTTATTATCTGAATACAGCTTTTTCCTGCAATTAATCCTTTTCTTAAATAATGGATGTTTCCTTACCAACAAAATATTGAGTTAATTTATTACTCTAGTCCTCTTTTTGCAAGATGAAATGGATTCATATTCATGTTTTAAAGTTTTTCATAATCTGGCTTGTCATTTATGATTCTTACCTTAAAATACTAATTGTTTTTGGACTTAAAACTCATCTGCACAATTTATAGGAAAAACCAATTGCTAAACTTCTAGAATTTCTCTTAATGCATGTGGTCAGTTGGCTTATGAAAAGGATATTTTTGTGTATTTTTAAATATGCTTTTGAATATATAAAAACTCCAACATTTGTTAATGTATTCCTCATTCTAAACATGTTCAATTTAATTTAGTCAATAACTATGTAAACAGTAGAGACAGGTTTATTTTTTGTATATTAATATTAGGTTTTATTTCAAATTTAATCTGATAAGTATCATTTAGCAGATTTAGTCAATCTATTAGTGAGACATATGAGATTTTCCAATTATTTTCAATTTTTTCTTGTAATATTAAAATACCTGATAGCTCATTGCAACTTAAAGACCAAGAAAGGGGACATGATGATTACAGAGGATTGGCCTTCTTGTGAACCTGGGGCAAGAGTGTGACATATGGAATTCACAAATGTTGGACCCATGACTGCTCACTACAGTTCTACTCAAAATTGCTCCTTCAGATGCCATTCAAGGAAAAAGCCTCCAGACAGGATTCTAGCAATGTGTAGAGTATCACTTGCCTTCTGAGATCCAACAGAGGAACCCTATAGTTAAGCAATATAGGAATCCCATGTCAGGAATCCCAAGTTAACAGATTAGGTTTAATGTGCATTCTTTTCTGTAGGACCCCTAACACCAGTCTTCAGAGTTCTGAACTAGAATTGATTGTCTTGTGACATAATAATATTTCAAGGTTAGGAAATGTAAGGCACTCATATGTGTTCTTCATATGAATTGAATAGTCTAGGGAGAAAAAGATGTATAAAATTTTAAATGCATTTTAGCATTAAATAATAGTTTCTCCTGATTCTATTCATAGACTGTTGAGATCTTATTTGGGAGGGTGGGGAGGTGAGGGTTAGGGAATCAGAGCATTGAATGGGAAAAATAAGATTATGTACATGAGAATGATTTGTAAACCCTAAAGTGAAGAGCAAATTGTAGCTACAAGTATTATTTTGTCTAATTTCTTTCCTTATAATCTTCATATATCCTTGGGTCACTGTATCACCTTAAACTGAGAGGCAATATTCTCTGGTTGATTTTCAATGTAATTGAATTTTCATAAAGAGCAAGATGGCTTAGTTACTTTGCATTTTAATAAAATGAAAGGGCTCTTGTCCCTAATGTGTTGCATGCAAAAGCAATATAATTGCTTTAGAAAGTATAAATCTACAGTCTACACATAGTTTGAATAACTGTGCATTTATAATGTCACAGAAATTTTGCCTTGTTTTCAAAAGGTCCAGTTAGGAATGTGACTTACAAAACATATGCCCCTTTTTTCCTCGAACAGCATAGATATTATATGCTACTAAAATAGAATACTTAGTTTGGTTAAAAAAATTATAAATTTTTGAAAATTTATTTGCATCATGGAAATTTCAAACTCATAAAAAGTTAACAGAAGAATACAGTGAGCTCACTTGTATCCATCATCTAGCTCTAATGATTCTTGATGTTCATGATGTCAGAATTTTCAAAGTAAGATTCCACAAATCTAGGCCACTTTGTTATTGCTGTCAGGGAAGGAATATTATGCAGCAAAGAACAACATGCAATAAATAATATCAAATGTGTAAACATTGGAGAAACTCCCCATACACATCACTAACTTCTAGAATATATCTGGGGAATGTGGAAAAGGAGTTAGAAATGCCATCCGCACTCTGTTAACCTCAAACTGAAGCTGCCTGCTAATGCTTACTGTATAGATATATTTATCTTATATTCTTTCTCTATTTTTAGTCAGGGGTGAATTTGCTCTTCAGGAAACATTTAGTCAATATTCAGAGATTTTTTTATTACAAATGAAGGGGTACTATTGATGTCTAAGGGGTAGCGATCAGGGGTGTTGCTAAAAATTCTACAGTTTGCAAGATAGCCATCCAAAAAGAAGGGAAAAAACCCCATCTGGTGTACAATGTTGATACTGTAGAGATTGAGAAATCTATATGTAGGCGTTCCCCTTTTATGAATGGTGGCATCATTATTGCAAAGCCCATTCAAAGTCTATGAAAGGGGTTACTCTTTGATATGGCTGGGTGGGAGGAAAGTGAAAGAAATAAGAATGCTGATTTTCTTTTGCTACAAATAGACTCAATACTACAGGTACATATTTTCCCAAAATGTCAGATTGTAGCTATTATCTACTTCCAATTTTTTGATGATTTTGTACTTCCATTGTGCATTGATAAATATGTCTTTGTTACATCTGGTGGGTCTGGTGTCTAGGATTCCTCAGACTCACCTTCACTGGGCCTGTCTCTCTGACACAGAAAAAGGAGGAGTGAGAGAAGACCCATGCAAAGCAAGAAGTTTATTGCAGGTATTGCAAGAAGAAAGGATGCAAAGCCACTCTGGAGGAGTTGGGGAGCCCAGAGGTGCATCGTCACTGAATCTGGGGTGGAAGTCCTGTTTTATGAGGTTAGAGGTCTTGTCTCCACACCCTTGAGGATTGATGCTTGATTGGTTGGATGTTGGGCTTGTTGCTAGGGGTTTGGTATTATGGACTAATAGGGGCATTAGGGTATGGATGTGTACTTGCACTCGGAGGGCCAGTGTTGCCTGCACAGAGGTGGGTGCTACTTGCTAGGGTACAGAGACCCCCTCATTTCTACCACTTAAAGGGACCTGGTTGCCTAATCTAATCTTACCTGAAGATTCCAACTGTTCCTACAACCTCTTTGCTGCTGAGTTTGCTGGTTGAATTTGTTCTGGAGTTTCTGTATCAACAAACACCTGGAGTTTCTGACCTGGTCAATTGGTCCTTTATCACCCTGCTTGCTTTTTCACTATTTCTGCTAACTCTCAACTTCTCTTCCAGCATTACAGTGAAAGCATATTTCTCCATCTGTCTCCTCTGATGTTGACCTTTAAATTTCCAAAGACCACTGTAATAGACTTTTCCTGCTACCCTGAAATAACTGAAAAAAATTTGCATAGAATTTTTGGTTCTATCTTTATTTTCAAACAATGGAGACTTGATATTGAAGTGTTTTAATTTTAGGCAGTGGGCTTTAGGGAAGCTGGAAAACACTTCTAGTTTATATGATTACCTGGTCTTCATCACTGGGGAGTGTATTTTTCCTGTAATGGAGTCTTCAGTATAGTAACTTGCTCTTCACTCAACATAAAGTTATATCTCAGTCTCCCTTATTAGGGTTTAGCTAGGAAATTTCAGTTTTGCATTTTTCTTTGTGCAGTTTTCTTTTGTTCATAGTGAGAGACATAGACATACACTATGCCAGTCTTGAAACGTCTTGTCTTTTGGGAGAGTGTTTATCAAAATGTGTTCCATGTCACTGAAGTCCCCTGAGATCATTGAAGATATTTTGGGGGGACGTGCTTTTATTCTTTTGGGTTCATTATTGCTGACTTCTCAGTAACTTTAAAACAATAATGAGTGCTGAGAGAAGGGATGAAGTGTATAATGTTTCCCAAGCTTATTTGAATATGGATTTCTGTCTAGGAAGTGTTTTAACGTTGCTTCCCCACAATGATTAGATGAGACATTATATGGGATATTTATATTTGTATGCAAGAGTTTATAAAGACAATTTATTTACCTTGGTCTTGCCCTTTATAGAAAACAAGGTTAGGCTGACAAGAAATATTCCAGGATCATTTATATTTGTCACTGTAGGCATTTAAAAAGTGGAAAAATTCAGTGACAGTCCCTGCAGAAGCAGAAACTTTCAGGAATGTGTAAGTATTTCTAGGAAACACAGATTAATGATCAAGTAAAATAGTATTTCCTTAGCTTAAAAATTCTACATAACTTTATAAAAGGAATAACAGAGGCTCAGGGAACCCATAGAATTTCTTTGGAAAATTACTTAATGAAGAAGGGAATTGAAATTAGATGTCACTATGGGCTTGCAGAAAACTGGGGATTTAGGGCCATTTGGTTTGACATCTGTTTATTTGTATTCTTTGTTGTTTTCCCACTGCTTAATGGGTTTTGTGTTACTTTATACTTGCACCATGGCCTTAACTTAGCAACTTTTATTTCATGATGGAGTATTCTAAATGAAATATAAAAAGATTTGTGTTATGTAAGGATCCAAATATCAGCTATCCTGCATAAAAGCTATCTATGTGCCTGAGCTTTCATCTGGATATTCAAAGCACTGTAATAGTGCATGTGTCCATATTTATCTTAATTCATAAAACATTTTGAAAACCTTTTATGTGACTATTGTTGCATTTGGAATAGTGCATATGAATTTAGCCCAGAAACTCTCAGATGCAAGCTTCCTTTATCTCCAAGGTGCACATGAGAAAGCTTGCCACTATTTGGAAAGAGGAGTGACATGTACACAAATTGAAGAATGTCAAACTGACTTGTTAAATTTTACAACCAGTAAGTTCAAATTCATGTCCTTGTGTTAAACTAGCAGAGATTAGCTCAATAGGCATATTCTGTGACTTGTGCATCATTGATTGGTAGCCTAAAGAAAAATGCTAAGACCCTTTTGAAGAAGTCACTCTGGTGTTTCTATTGATCACCTATAGGCCTTTTATTATAGAACCAGGGCCTAAGATGTACAAGTGTTTTATATATATAGTTAGAGAAATGATTTGCTGACCACACCCAGTGAACCTCAATCAGCTGGAAGGGCCTGAATTCAGTTCCAGGCCTGAACATGCATGGGTTGAATTCTAGAACACAGGGAAGCCTTAGAACATCTCTCCCAGGCAGTAAGACCACACTCCACATCTAAAATCACCAGAGGACACACAGGAGGTCCCCACGGGCCTAACTGACCCACACTCAATGAACTCCAAGCAGCTGGTAGGGGCCTCAATTCAGCCCCAGACCCTGAGAGTGAGTGGGTTGAATCCCAGCACAAAGGGAAGCCTTGTAACATTGATTCCAGGTGGTAAGACCAGGCCCTGTTTCTTAAATCACCAGAGGACACAGGAGTCCCCATGGGCCTAACTGGCCTAAGCCCAGTGAACTCCAAGCAGCTATCAGCTGCTTGTAGTGTGCTCTGGGAGCCAAAAGTGGGCCAGGTGATTCCCAGCACATGGAGGAAGATTTGAAACATCACTCAAAACCCAGAAATATAGGAAAATGACAAATCAAAAGAGCAAAATGCAATCTCAGACTTCTAGCCCAACCCAAGCAAGCCTAGGAGACATGGAAACAGCAGAAAATATAAGCCGTATACCTGAAATTCCTGAAATGATAACAACTGAAGTAAAGAAACAACTCTAGGAAGCTATAAAAGAACTCAAATCAGAAATAGTTTCCCAGGTAAAAGAAGAAATGATAATGTAATGAAAGAAATGCTGAACACATCTAAAGAAGACAAAGTTAAAAAATTAGAGGAACAATGCAAAAAGATGGAAACTCTGAATCAACAATATAAGAAACAAACAGAATGCATGAAGCAGATTCAAAGAGATATAGGAAATAAAAAATTCCATCAAAAGTTGGCAAAATCATCTCAATGAAAGTGAAGATAGAATTTTGGACCTCAAAGACAAGATTGAAGTTAGTGAACAGGAAAGGAAAGATCTTTTAAAAATAGCAAGGAATCAGGAAATAATTCAACAGCTGCAAGATGATGCAAAGAAAAACAACATAATATTGATAGGTATAAATGAAAAAGAAGGTGACAACACAGATGATGTCAAGAGGCTATTTACAGACATAATAGCTGAAAATTTCCCAAACATGAGAATGGAAACTGACATACAGATCAGTGAGGCATGTAGAACATCATAACCAAAATAAAACTACACCCAGACATATAATAATCAACATCCCAGAAATTCAACATAAGAACAGAATATTAAAAGCTATTAGTGAGAAGAGACAGATCTCCTATAAAAGAAAACCTATCAGAATCACAGTAGACTTCTCAACACAAACAATGAAGTCAAGAAGAGCATGGAGTGAAGTATTTCAAATCCTAAAGGAAAATGACTTCCAACCCAGACTTATGCACCCTGCAAAACTGTCCTTCAAAATGGATTGAGAAATAAAGATACATTCATGACAAAGAAGAGCTTAAGAACTTCATGACCACCAAAAAAACCCTGCAAAGAATACTAAAAGACATTCTAGACAGATGTAGGAGAAAACCACTAAGTAAAGCAAACAAACCGAGTAGAAAGGTAGTCAACAGCAGAAAGATAACATGTCAAAAGTAATCCAATATATATCAGTTATAACCATTAATGTAAGTGGCCTCAATTCACCAATTAAAAGAAGCAGACTGGCAGAATCGATCAAGAAACAACATCCAATCATATGTTGTATGCAGGAAACCCATCTAAGCCAAAAGGTAACTCATAGACTGAAAGTCAAAGGATGGAAAACAATACTCCATGCAACAGGATCCCCAAATAAAGGCAGGGGTAGCTAATTCTGTTTTCAGACAATGTGAACTTCAAACGAAGAATGATCCAGAGAGATAAAGAAGGCCACTACATACTAGTTAAGGGAAAACTACAAGAGAAAGAGATAACAACCTTAAATATCTATGAACCAAATTTGGGAGCACCCAGCTATGCAAAACAAATATTAACAGAAATGAAAAATCAAATAAGCAACAACACAATTATAACAGGAGACCTTAACACACCATTGACACAAAGGGATAGATCAACTAGACAGAAAATCATCAAGAAAGTAACAGAACAGAGTCACACCTGTGAACAAATGGACTGAGTAGATGTATACAGAGTGTTTCACCCAACAACATCAGAATATATATTCTTCCCAGAAGCACATGGAATGTTCTCTAAAATAGATCATATATTAACCCTCAGAACATGCTTAAGTAAATGCAGAAGAATTGAAATTATCCCATTCATGTTATGGGATCATAGTGCCATGAAACTAGAAGTTAATGACAGAAGAAACTGCAAAACCCCCACAAACACATGGAAATTGAATAATACACTCCTGAGAAATCAGTGTGTTACAGAGGAAATTAAAAAAGAAATTAAACAGTATTTACATGCAAATGAAAATATAAATACATGTTACCGGAACCTGTGGGACACAATGAAAACAGTCCTTAGAGGAAAATCTACTGTGGTAAAGTCCCACATCAGGAAAACAGAACAAACACAAACAACCTGAGGCTACACCTCAAACATCTAGAAAAAGAAGAGCAAGTCAAGCCCAAGGCCATAAGAATGGAGGAAATTATAAAGGTCAGAGCAGAAATCAATGCACTAGAGACTAAGAAAACAATACAAAGAATCAATGAAACAAAGAGTTGGTTCTTTGAAAGACTAAATAAAATTGTCAATCCTCTAGCCAACCTTATTTTAAAAAGGGAAGAAAAAACTCAAATTCATGCAATAAAGAATGAAAAGGGTGAAATCACTACAGACCCTGTGGAAATACAGAAGAACATCAATATCTATTTCAAAAACCTCTACTCTCATGGGCTTGATAACACAGAAGAAGTAGATGGATTCCTAGAAACATATGAATTACCAAAGTTGGGTCAAGAACATGTAAAATGGCTGAATAATCTAATTTCAATTAACAAAATTGAAAATGTAATTAAATCCTTACCAACCAAGTATAGCCCAGGTCCAGATGGATTCACTGCAGAATTCTACAAGAAATTCAAAGAAGATTTAATGCTGACACTGCTCAAACTCTTCAATGAAATTGAAAGGGAAACAATTCTCCCTAACTCATTCCTGGAAACAAATATTACTCTAATACCAAAACCTGAAAAAGACCCAACCAAAAAAAAGAAGTACAGGCCTATCTCCATAATGGACATAGATGCAAAGATTCTCAAGAAAATATTGGCAAACTCAATGCAGCAAACCATCAAGAAGATTATGCAACACAACCAAGTGGTATTCATCCCAGGAATGCAGGGATAGTTCAACATACATAATCCACCATATCAATAGACCCAAAAATAAGAATCATATGATCATTTCTATAGATGCAGAAAAAGCTTTTGATAAGGTCCAACACTCAGTCATTGTAAGAACCTTACTGAAGATTGGAATAGATGGTCTTTACCTCAATATGATAAAAGTCATTTATGACAACCCAACAGCCAGCATCATATTAAAGGAAGAAAAACTGAAAGCCTACCCTAAAATCAGGAGCAAGACAAGGATGTCCATTATCACCACTTCTATTCAATGTAGTGCTGGAAATACTAGCCAGAACAATTAGACAAGAGAGAGAAATAAAAGCAGTAAGGATAGGAAAAGAAGAAGTTAAATTATCATTATTTGCAGATGACATGATACTCTACATAGAAGACCCCCAAAACTATTGAAAGACTTCTAGGTATAATAAATAAATTTAGTAGTGTAGCTGGATACAAAGTCAACACTCAAAAATCAATAGCATTCCTATACACTAACAAGAAAACCATGGAAAGAAATAAGAGAAGCCACACCCTTCACAATAGCATCCAACAAAATGAAATACTTAGGAATTAATCTAACAAAAGAAGCAAACTATCTATTCATGGAAAATTATAATACCCTGAAAAAGGCGATTGAAGAGGACCTCAGAAAATGGAAAGACATCCCTTGTTCATGGATAGGAAGAACAAACATTGTGAAAATTGTCATTCTCCCAAAATTGTTATACAGATTTAATGCAATCCCAATCAAAATGCCACTAGCATACCTCACATATCCAGAGAAATCACCCCTAAAATTCATCTGGAACCAGAAAAGACCTAGAATAGCAAAGGCAATTCTAAGCAACAAAGGCAAGGCAGGAGGCATCAGAATTCCTGATTTGAAGTTATACTACAAAGCTACTGTAATAAAATCAGCATTGTACTGGAATAAGAACAGACCAGAAGATCAGTGGAATAGATTAGAAGATATAACTACAGCTACAAAAACACTCAGCCACCTTATCTTTGATAAAGGGGCCAAACACATCCACTGGAAGAAAGATAGTCTCTTCAATAAATGATGCTGGAAAAATTGGCTCTTCATTTGCTGAAAACTAAAACTGGACCCATGCCTATCACCATGTATTAAACTAAAGGCTAAATGGATCAATGATCTAAATATTAAAACAGAATCACCAAATTTGTTGGAAGACAAAGTAGGTAGAAATCTTGAAGACATGGGGTAGGTAGAGAATTCATGAACAAGAATCAAACTGCACGTGAAATACTTCACAGAATCAATAACTGGAATTGCATCCTATTAGAGTTTTTGCATGTTGAAAGAAATCTCCAGCACAGTGAAAAGAAAACCCACAAATTGGGAAAAAATGTTAGTGTATGGTCCCTCAGACAAAAGACTCTGTCCAGAACATATAAAGAATTTAAAAAAAATCAGATCCCTAAAATTCAAAGATCCATTCCAAAAATGGGCATCTGAGATGAATACACAGTTCTCAGATGAAGGAATACAAAGGCAAATAAATACATTAAAAAATGTTCAACATCATTAGTCACTAGGGAAATGCAAATTAAAACAACACTGATGTTCCATCTCACTCCAGAAAGAATGGCCAGGATAAAGCAAACTACTAATAACAAATGCTGGAGAGACTGTGGGGAAAAAGGAACTCTTATGCACTTTTGGTGGGAGTGTAGACTGGTACAGCCACTGTGGAGGTCAGTCTGGAGATTCCTCAAAAAGCTGGGATTGGAGGTCCTATTTGATTTGACCCAGCTATCCCACTTCTTGTCATATTCCCAGAAGAACTGAAAACATCATAACCACAGTGATATATGTGCACCCATGTTTATAGCAGCATAATTTTTAATAACCAGATCTTGGAAACAACCTAAATGTCCATCATCTGAAGATTGGATAAACAAGATGTGGTATTTTTATACAATGGAGTATTACTTTGCTATAAAGAATGATCACATTGAGATTTTTATAAGTAAATGGATTCAACTTGAGACCATACTCATAAGTGAAATAAATCAAATTCACATGTGTAAATACTGTATAGTCTCCCTAGTGTAGGAAATGGTAAGAGTACATAACTTACAAAAAACTCAATAATTACAGTGAAAGGATAAGAATCTGCTTAAAGGGGAAAAATAATTTCTCAGGGAAAATGAAAAAGAAAAAGGTAGGGAAATGAAAAAATGTCAAAAATTATTTAAAGACACTTAGGATAGCTAAGATGATTGTGCTACAAACTTTATAAGTTCTTGGAGCAAAATAATTAACATTCATAGGATTGGAACATTTGTGCATATTATTGTATGGTGATTTGAGGAACTCTTGAAGATCATTATGTAAAATAACAATCCTAGTTATGCTCATACCACCTTGTTTTGAAGGCCTATATTGTCAGTGTTCCGGGCTTAATGCTATTCTTGTTTATATGCCTTTTTCGTTTCATGTTTTTCTAGGAATTTGTTTTATTTTGCCTTGTTTTGTTTTGTTTTTCCTTCCAATAGAGAAAGGATAGGTATATATGTAGGGACTGATGCTTGTGTAGAACTTCTAAAAAGTTTATGAGGATTGATTATATAATGCATGATGAAATGAACAGCTACTTTGGAAAAAAAGAGACACTAAGGTACCCAATGCTGATTCTGTAGTGTCATGATGTGAAATCCAGCAACACTATTATTATTTGTTCAGAGTGATTTAGTCTGTTTTATTGTGTTTAATTTCAACATATGTGAAGATATGGACAGCTATTTTGAAGAGAATGAGAGACATTATGGCAGCCATTGTTGACTTCCCTGTTGTCTAGTCTTGAAGACCTAAAATGCCTTCATCATCCTGTTCTGATCAGTTTTATACTATTTTGTTTTGTATGAATTCATTGTGTGTGAAGATATGGACAACTATTGGGAAGAAAACAAGAGACATCATGATAGACAGTGAAGAGCTTTGGTCATCTTGCTTTGAAATCTGTGTCTCTTATATTGTTATCTTATGATCTGTTTTGTTCTGTTTAATTTTACCCTCTTTAAAAATAAAGTTAAAAAAGAAGTAATTTGTTTTCATATGTCTGGTATACGTCTGGACTAATCTATTGCTACTAATTTTGATCATTATTATTGTTATTGTTATTATTAACATGACCCTTTTTTATTATTTTATTTTATTTTATTTTATTTTTTTTATTTAAAAGAGAATAAAACAAAAGAGGGTAGTACAGAGCAGATCAGAAGAGGACAACGCAGGCAACACAGTACTTTACATTAAGTCAACTGGACATCAACATTATCTAACGCCATATCTCTAACTCTGATATAGTTGAGCATAGTTTCAATTACAATAATATCAAACATAACACAATAGTATAAAGCCATGAATTTAGTGAAAGAATTCCAGGGCTTTCTGAACCGAATAACAGAAAATGATCAATGAGTATTATAATATCTCATTTTTGATAAAAAAGAAAAAAATTTGTTTGAACTATCACACATATTCAAATTCCAATGAGACACAATGTGGTAGACAGAACCAATGGCAATAGAACAAAAAAAAAAGCATGGTAGGACTTCTAAGAA
>PVJX010005039.1:0-11160 GCA_004027295.1 Dolichotis patagonum
GAATTAAAAGTCATCATTATCATCATCGACATTTAGTTTGGATCTTGGACCATGCATACTGCACTGCGTAATGGCAGTGCCACAATTCCCACCAAGTCACTAAGCTGTTCATCTTCACAGTGATTCTGGAAGGAAGATGAAAGTTAGACCTTATCTGGGGAGGGGAAAGGGAGCAGCAAGTCTACTAGAATATTTTGCGCCTCTCACAGAAAAGCCTTGTGTAGAAATGGTTACTGTCAAACCATTACTTACTGCTCTAAATCAGACTGGGTATGAATCTCAATTCTGCCAATTGGCAAATTCAGGCAAACTGCTTAACATCTCTATACCTCAATTCCCTCATCTGTGAAACGGGGACAGTAGTAGTGCCTTCCTCATAGCACTGTGGAGAAGTTTATATGAGTTGAGTCAAGTGACTCACTGAAGCCAAGGGGTAAACAGTAAACAATCAGTGTGCATGCTTGCAACTGTGACACCGTTCATTATTTATGGCCTCAGGAAATGCCATGGCTTTTGCCCTAACCACGGTCTAGAAAAGTGGAATTTTCAAAAGTTCTTCAGAAAGTTGGTTGTTTATCAAGAGTTAGGATCCAGATTCCTCAGTGCTGGTCTTTTCTGTTTAACCTCTTGCCATCACTGAAATTAGATGCCTTGGTCTGATCAGTTTCTCTCTTCCTTAGAATGCCATTCTACCTTCTCACATACCGAAGTGGCCTGGTGTGTAGATACAGGGCTGAAATCTAATTATTCTAGCCAGACCTCTTTAGCTTTTATCCTTTTATCACTTACAATCACTTTTGCCTCTACCTGGTGGCAAACATCTTCATTTGAAGAACTCGAATTTGGTCAAGGCCCAAATTTGCAAAAGAAGCCCCCTGGTTACCTCATGCCACGGAATCTGCTTCCTTATAAGACTCCAAAGGCAACGTGCTAGGTCTGCCTAGCTAAAAGGAGACTGAATCCTCAGCAACTCTTCCTTAAAGTTATTGTAGAAGTCACAGTTACAACATGTGAATGCAGGATTATGTTCACACACACACACACACTGTATTGAACATCAGTCCTATGGTACAAAGTTCATTAACAACTGAGAAAATGGGAACTCAGAGTGAAGTGATTACCCACAGCAACATGACTAATAATTATATTAGTTAGGATCAGCTCAACAATGTTGCAATAACAAATAATCCCCATATTAAAGGTCTGCTTTTTTGTTTATGTCATCTGCCTAAAGTAGGACAGTGGGGTAGGCTGTGCACAGTGCAATTATTCAGGGTCTCAGGCTGATGGAGGCTCCAGCAGCTCCACACAGAGGCCAGAATTTGCTGAGGCAAGTGAAAAGAGCACATTGAAAAGTGCACCAACTCTGATAAACTGAAAGCCCATCCACCAGAACTAATTGTTTACCTCCACTCCTCTGAAGAGAAATGAGGAGTACAATTTTCCATGTACCCATAAGGAGAGGGGAGCTGGCTACTGGAGAGCTAGTGACGTTTAGAATTTGGGGGAACAGAGCTTTGAAACAAGGGAATTCCAAACAAGGTCTTCTTGGGTTGTAATACCCCTGTTCTCACTACTGAATGAGAAGATCCCTGTCTGTGGGTTTTCACGCTATAAGCAGAAAGGTCCCAGTAGCCTTTCAGGCACTGTGCTAAGAACTACAAAAGAAAGGAAATGCGGAGACACTGTTGACCTACCAACGATCTTCATAGTACCATTCATTCACTCGACAATTTTGTTTAGCATAAACTCTATGCCAGATACACTTCATGAGGCTTATATTTTTGAAAGGCCAAGCACACAAAGTAGGTAGATAGTACAGAATTAAACAAACCAATTACATGCTATATCCCAGACCATTAAAGACTATGGAGGGTCACCAAGCAGGGAAGGACAGAGAAGGTGAAGAGTTGCAGTGTATGAAATGGGGTAGTTGAAAAGAACCTCACTGAGAAAAAAAGCAAGATATGAGTAGTGGAGATTTCAAAGGGAGTCAGTGAGGGTCCTGTGAATATTCAAGGAGGCATTCTGGGGAGAGGGAACAGCAAGGATAGAGGTGTCTTCAAGAAGCAACAAGGAAGCCATGCCATTGGGATGCAGTGAAAAAGAGGGAGACTAGTACAGGTGTGATCAGAGAGGCCTGAGAGGGGGATCGGGGGGCCAGAATATAGGCCTTTGGGGGCTGTGGAACTTTTATTTGAAATAAAATGGGAAGTTGAAAATCTTAGTTGAAAGGAAAGCAGGAAAACAAGCAGTAGCTGGAAGTGTAGGCGGGTAGAGGGAAAGTCCCCTTAGGTATAACCTAGACATCTAATGTGCTCCCAGGAAGATCAGAAGTGCGCACCTTGCCTTAGAGCCCAGAAAAGTAGTTTTGATCTTTCTGTGTGGTGTTGAGCTCCCACCAGTGGAGAGAGCCCGGCCTCAGAGTGGTCAGCCTCTCCACTGGCTAAGGGTGTTGGCAAGTGTGTGACCCCAAACCCCTCTGAAGTCCTTTCTTTTTCTTTATGTATCCATGGCTTCCTGTTCCATGCACCTGTGAACCTTTGCCTTGGCGCTTCCTCTAGCCACTGGACTCAATTTCTCTAGGAATAGCCCTCCATCAACAAGGGACAGGTTGTGAATAAACACCAGGCTTCCTTACTGGCTCGGCAGGAAAGGGAAGTGTGCTTTACTCTGCCTCCAAGGGGTCCCCAGCAGAGCTGAGGCCATCGCCCAAGCTAGGAGCCTGTTTGCTACATACCAGGTTGGCTTACTTCTGGTCCCTGTGTCACCTTTCCAGTTCCTGACCACTGCCTCCTCGGACCACCTCCTAAACAATAGGGAGCACTCTATTCTTCATCTCATGTCTGCTTTCAGAGGAAGCCAACTAAGACACTGACAGAGTCCAGGTAGGGCATTTCACTTTCATAGGTCTCAGCTTCCACACCTTAAAATGAGGGTGTCAGACTAGATGAGTCCAGAAACTTTATCAGCCTGCAAATAAGGAAATGGCACAAACCTCCTGAAATCAGAGCTCAAGGAGTTCACTGTTCTTATCCTTTTCCATCCCTGCCTTTCTTCTCTGTGAAATGGGCAAAGCTCCATAGGTCGGTCCTGGGATGTCTTCTAAAAGTTGGGGACACTGGCGGCCTCTCTAGCAAGTCTGAGCAGGAAGGCCTCCTGCCCATGGCTGGCTCTGCAATTCTCCCTTCCTGTGGATGTGCTGGGAACAGCTTCCCTTTTGTTTTATCCTCTGATCCCCATCTGCTCAGCAACTGCCCAAATTCAATTCAGGCATCACGTGCCCCAGCCTCCAGTCCGGCATTGTCTCTTAAGAATCACTCCAATCCCCCCAAACAAAGGCTCTCAAATCTGAATAAACCCTCTGACATCAGCCTGGCGGGTCAGGAAGCTGAGCAGGACAGTCCCCACAACCGCCTCTTTTAAAGCCTTTGGCTTTGCTGACCTTTGTCTAACCCCCAATAGAACATGCTTCCCTGTCACCATCGGGCCAGACGACACATTTCCTAGCTGACTTAACTGCTCTGCTGAGCCAACAGGCCACCCCCATTTTCATGGACCTGAAGCTTTCCTTTTTAAAGTTCATCTGATCTTTATAGAAATTAACCTTCAAAGGGTCTGATTTTTGGAAGTTAACCTCATCGTTGGAGTGATACTAGGCAAGAGTCTGTCTTCATCTCTGCCTAGCACAGACTAGGAAGCAGACTACCGGAAATCCTTCAGCCAGATGATTTATTTCTAATTCACTTTCTTTTTTCCTTCACATGCAAAAAGATTTCATCTTTTCTAGATGTCAATTTGACCCATTTCAGGTATTTTTGTTCAGTATGCTTGGAATCAGATTTAAAAATAAAGCTCCCATCTACCTATGATGTTTTTGTTAGAGCTAAGCTAGTTGATTTTGCTGATTCCAAAGCCCAGCAGAACAGGCAAAATGTCTACCAGAAACTGTGCTTCAAGGTTGATGTCGCATATATGTTTGAAAACAAGAGAAAAACACCCTACTTTTTCTTGTTTTGAATTGATCTTTGTCTTGCAGAGACATGACAAGAGTCTGTGCTTTGCTTTCTGTCAAGTCGTTGCTGCTATTTCAGTGAGTTTATCACTCATATTTTAATTTACATCCATGGTTTGATCACTTTATGGAAAATCAAGATCAGAATTCACCTAGACTTTGTTTCCTGGAAAAATTAAGCTCACCACACACCAAAGAAGCAGGGTATCATGGTCTTCAAATGTCTTTTTATGATGGAAAAATATTTGCAGATAAATATTTTCAAAGATTTCTTGCAGTGAATTTGTTGATTAGTAGATGCAGACATTCATGGAAATCTCCTATTGTCAGACAGTGGTTAGATAGGTGGCATAAATGAGACCAATCTTGCCCATACAGAGATAAAACAGAAACAATTTATCAGGTTCCTCTGATCTTTCCATAAGAAATAAAAAATGAAAATGGTGGTGGCTCCAAATTATCCCACTAACAAAACAATAAAGGCTTGAGAATAAATCACAGATTTGACTCTACCAATGACAAGGAAAACCATCCGAAACTTTTTCTTTCTCTCTCTATATACTATGTATGAGTCTCTGACATGGTAAAGATAAACAGAGAACTATGGCCCACAGACAAGTCTGCTCTAAGAAAGAGCTTTTGGAACATGTGTAAGTATGAATGATGAATTACCCGCAAACCAATCTTAAGACAGAGATTCAAGTGCAAGTAGCATGTTTGGGAGATAATTTCAAGAAGCATAGTGAGGGAGTAGAGAAGTAAGACAAGAAAGGGAAGGAAGCCATAGAGGGTAGATTATTAGACAGGATTCCATCATGAGCAACTGAGTTCAGTCTTGTTTTGGGACTCTGGGGATAGTGTGGGACACAGTTCAAGGTTGTTTCCCAAGAGGGAGCAAGAACAATTATGCTCCATCTCTTTTCCTTTGTTGGCTAAGGGTTGTTCCAAGGAGCATTAATTTCCAGGCACTTGGAGTTGCTCTGCCTGAAGACAGACAAAGCATTTGGGCAGATAACTGTGGTTTCTGGGATGTTGCTGTTCAGCAGTGCACTGGGAGAGTGGATTTCTAGAGGATATGGGTACACATTGATTGCATCTGCTCAGGATTCAGAGGCCAAAACCACTAGAGAAATTCAAATTAAAACAACTCTGAGATTCTATCATACTCCAGATAGAATGGGCTTTATCAAGAAATCAAATAATAACAAATGCTGGTGAGGCTGCAAAGGGAAAAGGAACCTATCTGCATTGTTGGTGAGAGTGTAAGCTAGTGCAACCATTATGGAGATCAGTGTGGACATTCCTCAAAATCTAAAGCACAAATTCCATTCAACCTAGATATTTCCCTTCTAGGTATCTTCCCAAAAGAGTTAAGGACATCATATTACAGTGATTCACACATGTCCATGTTTATAGGAGCACAATGCATAATAGCTAAATCTTGGAAGCAGCCTATATGTCTGTCAACAGATGAATATAGAAAATGTGGTATTTGCACACAATGGAGTACTACTCTGCCATGAAGAAAGAAAGCTTGAGTCATTTGTTTAAAAAAAGATGCACTTGAGAACTTAATATTAAGTGAAATAAATCAGATTTGCAAGCTTAAATAGTTCATAGCTTCTCTTGCATGAGAAGCCCAAGTTATAAATAAAGTGAAAAAATAAAATACGTAATAGGAAATAGGGAGGTAGATCTGTCTCAAATGGGAAGGGATCAAGAGATGGAGGAGGTGGGGGAGGCAGAGGGGATGAAAAAGGAATTAAGATGTGTTTTATACATTGACCAACTCCACAAAAGGAATGCAGAAACAATGTACTGCAAATAGGCACTAATAGGAAAGTGAGTATGAGTCCAGTCACTTACTCAGTTCATGAATCAAACAATCTGAGCTTCTGGAGGTTGTTGGGAATCATCTTTTAAATACTTTGCTTTTATGTTTGGAGCAGTTTATGCAATCAAAATTTGGACCTTTAAAGCAGATGTGGCCACAGATCCCTCTTGAAGATATAGTCCTTGAGGAGTTGCACATTATGGGGCTACTAGGTCCATAACTATAGTTTTTGTTTCTTCTTTTGAAGTGATTGCTTCTCTCCCAGATCCAGTCCTCAACTTTCAAAACAGGAGAGCTACAATAACGCAAAAATGCACCAAGGGCCACCGAAGTCTCTACCTACTCATGCTGATTCCTGAAAGCATGGGCAGGATAAGCAATGGCAGCTATGGGCCTAGGAGAAGGAAAGATGGTGTCACTCTCAGAAGCCAGTGTGCCAGGCACCACTAACCACACTCACCTCTTTGTGACCTTCTCATGCACAAGGTATACTCTAATGTTTGGTCATCAAAGTATATAATTTTCTGCTCAGGAAATCAACTCGAATTCCTTCCAAATGCCCATAAGCTACCAAGGTATCATGAGTGAACTTTGGGAAATGTGTGTCCATGTGATAGTAGGCACACACACAGACACACATTCACACGCACACACACACAGACACACACACGCACATACAACCTTCAGACTACAGAGTCTGATGAATTCTTTCCAATCCTCAGTAAGTGAAAGAACTCACCATCAAAAGGAGGAAACAGTAAAATAACCACACTCACAGACTGGTTTAATTTTGTCTTGTAATGGATTGTTTTATTTGCTGACCAGACTTTTGCTCAGAAAAAGTGTATATTAATGAAGAGACAAGGGAAACCAACAACTTATTGGATATACTGTCAGACATTTTTGTATTTATGTCATTTAATCTTCATGACAACTCTCAGAATAGGCATTACTATTAACCCCATAATACAGGCCATAAAACCATGACTTAAAAAGCCACAGGACCTGCACAAGGTCACAGCACTAAAAGGCTGTGTCAGGATGAGAAGCCAGTTGTCTGAGACCCAAGGTCATGGCCATAGCCACCAGGCTTGTCCATCTTCTTAGCAGGAGTCAGCACTATGTGTTTACTACTTGATAGTGAGGACTCTCTGATTGCCTGAGAGGTATTTTTAAATCCATAATTTTAAGTAATAACAAGCTGCCTTGCAAAAACTGGTTGCTGAAAATTATGTAAAGGACTTAGAGTCATAAGCTGTCTAGCCACATGTATGCACACACTTGAGAAGTTTCCATATACAGCTACTGTCAATGACCTTCATTTTTCAAAGTGTTTTGACCCTCTCCCAATGATTTCGATGCCCTTGTAGTCTGCTCCCATGGAGTGGGCAGGGAAAATACCTGACAGCAACATAATAGGCTTATGGTGATGCTTGTTGTTCATTATAGAACATTCCACATAGGTCTTTGGTATGTACTTCTGGGTAAGCCTAATAGCATAACAATAGATTCAGCATTTCTACATTAAAGGTACTGTGCTGGGTACTCTCTCTCTATATATATGTCATTTTGCTTATTCCTCCCCATGGCAATGTAGGTAGATGTTATTAGGCTTAGTAGATGAATGAAGATACTGAGGCTCCAAGTACTTTTAAAAAGGTTCCAAGTGTCCCACCAGTGGATGGTGAGGTTGAGATTTTGAGCCCAGCTAGGCAAATAGTTTACCCCAGGAACATCAGCCTGTTCCTTGGTTTGGGCTTTTTTACAACTATGTTGGCATTTTCACTAAAGGACTGACGTCTTACTCTCTCAAAGGACATTCTGTAGCACATGCCTCTGGCTGATATCTCAAGTTCCTTGAATTTTCTCTGGTCTTTATAAATCAAGAAGGCTTCAAAATGCATGGGAAGGGGAACACTAAAGTTGATGCTAAAGTCAAAGTACACTTTTGGTGCCATCCTATGTATGGTTACTGAATTCTTTACTGTTATGAAACTCTCCAGAGGCCTGCCATCTGCCTCCCCTCCCCTCAAGGGCAGGGTCTGCACCATTCATCTCTGTTTCCCAGGGCTCTGGTCTCCTGCCAGCGTATAATCAGGGCCAAAGAAGTGTGCCTGGATGGATAATTCATTTACATAGAAATGGTTTCCTTCTACTTTGTACTAATTAAAACCAGATAAAGAAACCTTACTGACCTGGACAGCCAACTCGTGCTACCAATTATTAAGACATTCTGAGTCAAATTCTTATATATTAAGGCAAATTTTAAAAGGTAACTATTAAAGACAGAGGAAAATCTGTTTTGGCATGATATTTAAGGAGACATGCACTCCCCCACCCCCTCTAAATGGGGTGCAGTCTGGCTGGCTGTGGATGATGTGTGCATCAATACACAAAATTTCTAAAGGGTCTCACTGGCTTCACCAACAAATAAGTATTGGGCAAATTGTAGATTCCAGCTCTGGGAGACATGGGAATCAACACAAATGGATGGGATCCCTGCTGTGTGGAACTAACACTCTAGGTGGCATGATGCACACTAATCCAATGGTCACTTTTTGAATATATAGTTGCAAAGGGCAAAAATCACTGCAAGAAGGCTACAGAATCTTACTGGTTGGAGAGAGGCAAGGCAGTCCTTCCTAGGGAAGCTGGAGGAATAACTGGAAGTAGGCTGAGGCACTGAGCAGGTGAGACGGGGTGGGGAAAGCATCTCGACTCATACAAAGGCCCTGTGGAGACAGAGTAGGTCACAGTTGCCAGAGCACAAAGCTGCAGGAGGGCACCAGAAAGGAAGATGGAGACATGGGCAAGAGCTGCCCAAGCCCAAGTTGCTTTCCAAGGCATGATCAAGAACATAGGTGAAGACCAATGGGGTATCACAGACAGGGCTAGAGGAGAGGAGGCTATGATGGAGAGAGACTGAAAAGATCACTCAGACCGGAGGATTGAAAAGGATCAGGAAAGCTGAGCATGTTCTCGGATTCTTAGTGAAGAAGTGGCGGGGGTCCTTCAGGAGGAGAAACTAGCCTTCCCAAAGGGAAGAGGGAGAAGGACATGGAGGGCACTGCAGTGAGGGGAGCAAAGGGAGCTTGGCTGCTACGGAGGGTTTATGTGGAGACAGGTAACAAGAACTGCTAGAGGGACCAAGGCTGTTTTAAGGCAGCTCTTCTCAATGTGTGGTCCTTGACCCACAGCATCAGCATCCCAAGGGGATATGGTGGAAATGGTGATCCTCAGGCTAGAACCCGTGGCTGACGGACCCCAAACTTTGGGAGTCGGCCCATCATTTTGTGTAGTTTTTTCCAGTACTGTAGACCAAACCCAAGGTCTTCTCACTGATCCGCATCCTCAGACACCCCTTTTGGTTTTTTGTTTGTTCTGTTTTGCTTTGGTTTTGAGACAAGATCCTGCTAAGTTGCTCAGTTGGTGAGGCTGGGCTCAACCTTGTGATCCTCCTGCCTCCTGGTGTGCTGGGGCTACAGGTGTGCACCACACACCGGCCTCATCCCTCATCGATCGGTGTTTTAACAAGATCGTTAAAGCAGCTCATCCTGATATTTGAGAACTGCTGCTGCTCTAAACCAGGGTTTTGGAAGCATTAATGTGGTATATGAATAACCTGGGGATTCTGTCAAACAGCAAATTCTGATTCAGTTGGTCAGCAGAGGCTCCCTGATTCTGCATTCCTAAGCTGCTCCCAGGGAAGACAATACTGCTAGTCCAAAGACCACACTCTGAGCAGCAAGAGTCTGAATCGCCCACCTGCCCCCTCATTCCAAGGGGTTAAGGGACTATCCACCTGCTCACTGGTGACAAATTAGGTTGGTAGCACTGAACATAAAGCCAAAATATCATCTCTCTGGAGACCTGAGAAATGTCATGCTGCTTAACTGAACTTCCTCCGAGTTACAACACAGCATATGTGTCCTGCTTCATAAGACTGCAAAACCTAGTGAGCAGATAAAAATAAATGGCCCCCATCCAAAAACCTGGACAGAGAGGAGAGGACAGATTTGAAGCCAGTCATCACCTAATGTATTTGCTGAAACTCGGTTTCCAGTTTTCTTCTAGTTCTTTCAAAACTATTAGCTTCATCAGAGGGGAGGTTCAGTAACTTGAGTTTGGAGTCGTTATAAGGCAAGCATCTTTGTTCTTTCCTCTCTGTGGCCCAGAACTGGAGGAGAGGGGAAAGAAAGCTCCCTTGGCTGCCACAGAGGAGCCCGAATTCACAAAGCCACGTGAACATCCAGAAAGCTTCAATGCAAAGTGAAAGGTACACACCAACAGGAGATACCAAAAGGTAAACAGACACGACACGTAACAAAAGCCGACAGGATGCACTGGGGCTTCCGCTGGCATCCTTTCCTAGGAACTCCACACTGTTACCTCCCAAACATGAAGCCTCCTTCTGAGAAGGCAGCTTCACGGCTCTCTCTGGGGATAAAGTGAATCCTGAATGCTGCATCGTGTTTTTTAAGAGCTACTGTGAATTGAATTTCTCTCTCTCTCTCTCTCTCTCTCTCTCTCTCTCTCTCTTTTGTTTTGGTACCAGGGATTGAACTCAGGACCGTGCATTTGCCAAGCAGGCACTTACACTGCTGAGCTAAATCTCCGCCCCTTTTTTCTCTTTTTTGAAAAGCGAAAATGTGCAAAGTGGCAAGAATTGGATAAATAATTCAGAGACTCAGTTGGGGTCTGTGTGGACTCTGGGCAGCTCAGTCTCATTTCTGTTTTATGCTGCTGTCCACACTGAGAATGTAGAGCGAGAGAGAGCAAATTTTTTCCCCTCAAAAAGCAACGTGTCAGCTATCTCTGCCAGCTTCGGTGACACTAAAGGCGTTGCAGTGTTAGCCAAACTGGAGCCAACTGAAGCTTACACACTCCTGAGCAGAACCAACTCAGCACTGCCGCCCACACCTCCTTGTTCCCCAGCCCTTCCGCAGCTCTTTTGATCACTCCTTTTATCCATGTCTGTGCTTTCCTGAGTTTCATATACGTGCATTTGCATTGACAGCTTACTAGCAATTTTTAGTCCTTAAACACATAATAAAGTCATCCTTTCCCAGCTCAATCAGGCCTTCTGTTCAAAGTATTTTCCCTAGAAAAAAACGGCGGCTTCTAATTAAATAACTCAACAAGCAGAAGGAAGGGATAATGTGAAAATTAGAGCAGCGTTTCAGCTTACATAGCACCCTTCTCGACAAGCAGACCACAGTAGTTGACGGATTTCAGAAAATGAAGCTGTGCCACCTTATCATTGATGTGCTTAGAAAGGAAGGGATGGGAGAGGCGAGAAGGGAGGAGAAAG
>PVJX010005039.1:11260-88803 GCA_004027295.1 Dolichotis patagonum
GAGAGAGAGAGAAAGAAAGAAAGAAAGAAAGAAAGAAAGAAAGAAAGAAAGAAAAGAAAGAAAGAAAGAAAAAGAAAAGAAAAGAACCCAGTAAAAGGTGGTTTCTAAAAGAATAGCTGATAGAGCAAGGTGAGGCCACATGCTAGGTAGGCAGTGGGAAGGAGAGAAACAGTGCTGGGTAGTTTAAAGGAATCAGAGAGAGGAGGACAGGGAAGGAGACACAGAGGGATACGGGGTGGGGGGGAGAACTTTCAGTGGCCACATCCAGCTCTGTCCCCTCTTCAGGAAGATGCAGAGCTGAGGCTGTGGTTCTCAGCCCTAGAATCCAGCTTCTCTTCAGCATCCTGGGGTGGCTCTGCACATTTCACTCTTTACCCTGAGGAGACACTTTGCAGATAGTACTAAAGGCCCTGCACAGACAGCACAGGAAGCCCTGCCTCCTCAGTGCCATTACTCAGAGAGCACCTACACCAAAGAACTCCATGGGCCACGGCGACACTGTGGAAGGCTGAGAGGATGGGAAAGCCACACAACCAGCACCTCTCTCCTGGTTTAGAGTGCTGACATCTCAACTGGGCCCCGACACCAGTCCTTGCCACCCAAGGTCTGGTCTGCGTGTGGCGCCAGAGTGCTTCCATGAAGATGCGCAGCGGACCTGTTTGTTCACTGCCCTGACCAGCCACTGACCCCTCAACTCAGAGTCAAAACCCACACCCTCCACTGGCCTGGGAGGCACCGCGATGTAGTTCGTCCCCTTGGCTCTCCTCCACCTTCTGCAGCTTGCCTGAGGCTCATTCCCGTCCAGCCCCACCATCCTCCTTACCCCACTGAAATATGCCAAGCGCATTCTACCTTTGCCCTGCTCTTTGGTCTCCCTGGAATATTTTTCTCCTAGACAGCCCTGTAGGACTTAGCTCTCTGTCTCATGTGGTCTCTGTACCAATGGCACCTCCTTTGAGGGGTCTCTTTTATTCCTTCCCAGCCACATTCCAACCCTTACCCAGCTTCATTAGACTTCAAAGTATCCTTCCCTCCCTGGCACTGCATCTTCCGGTACTCCATCTGTTTTGCATTGCTTGGTTCCCTCATGGGATGTAGCACCAGGAGGGCAGAGGCTGCGTTCATGGCCACCTCAGAACATCTAGAACAGTGCCTGACACACAGTAGGTACTTAACAGATGGTGCTTGTGTTGAGTGATGTGATCTTGGGAGAGAGGAAAAGAGGAAAGAACTGGAAGGAGATGCACTAGGGACAGACCTCTGCAGACAGTATTCCTGCAGGACTGGTGTCAGGAAAGGTGGGGCTTTGAAAGAGGTATGGCTGGCTGGAGGTCTGATGCCTTCCAGCTGTACCTGGACAACCAGTCACCATTCCCTGGGCATCACTATTTGTCAATCTGTTTGTGACAGCGTACTGTGCTAATGAAGAAGGATGGTGGCCCAGAGCAGTCTAACTTCTCCAAATGAAAGAGCTGAAACATTCCAAAGAGGCCATATCTTCATAACTATTTGAGAAGTGAGGCATTCTCAGTATAACATCTAGTCATAGGAGTTGCCTTGAAGTGTGGGCATTTTAATGCCTTTTTCTTTTTCTTTTTTTTTATATGTAGCCAGCAATCCTTCCCTGAAGTCATAGTCAAAATCTTTAAAGAGAGGATGAGGTAGTCAGCATTCCCAGGGAGAATTGGTTCCTCAGAGAAAAGTGAAAGAAGAGCTCCTAAGAAGTTCTCCCATGGGTAGACCCAGGCCAGCTGCCACCCAAGCAACCCAGAACTCAGAGTTTTGTGATGATTTCTGAGCACTGACTCAACCTGGTTATCTATGATACTCAAGGATTTGAGGGACAGAAGCACCCTTAAGGAAAAATTCCTTGTATAGGTTTAGTTACTCAAAGTTACAGATGATAGAAGTAATACTAGACACAAAAACAGGCCTCCCAAGAGAGAAGGGCAGAATCCACATGAGAAGCAGGAACACTCCAACAGAAGGCAACCCCAGAGACCTGGCTCTCCACAGTACTGCTGCTGGTGATATTTGTGGTTAGACTATGTTTTGTTGTCTCAGGCTGTCCTGGGCATTGCAGGTTGTTTTGCCCTCTGTCATGAGCTCCCGGCTATCAAAAATGTCTCTAGACATTATCACATGTCCCCTGAGGGTGTACGCAGAGTCACCACCTATCCTTTTGATGAAAGCCACAAAAAACAAAATGAAACAGAAGAACAAGTTACCAGGCACCAACTAATTTGGGACTGGGATTGGGAGTGGAAAGGGAAGAAAGGAAGAAATAGAGATAAGAACAGAGAGGGGCAGAGAGGAGGAACATCTCAGTGGCTTTGGCCAGGAAGATCAAACTCAATTTGCAGATAAGGAGTTGGGTGGAGTTGTCCAAACCAAGTACTCATCGTGATTATGGGCCTCTTTGAAAAGAGCAGGGCATTTATAACCCAGCCAAAGCAGGCAATGAAGCCTATTTAAAAAGGGAGTGTCTTGTGGTTTAGCAGATATCTTATCAAATTTACTTTAAGAATTCAAAGCAGAAAAAAATACAAATGTCACCCCTGAATACTCCTTTCCTTAAACTCTAAAACTAACAAAGCTTCCTCTCAAGGGTGGAAGCCTAGAGTGATTACAGCAGAGAGGAGCACTCCCTCTATTGTGTCTGCTTTTAATCCTCAGGGAATTTTTCCGAGACACACATACAAACAACTTGGGGTTTGTTGATGCCAACTGCAAGGGGGGTTTGCATGATGAGGGAAGGGGGAGTTGCTCAGACCACAGAGTGAAAGAAGAAACAGAAGCCCAGAGAGAGAAAGGGGCTGAGAATGTTTCCAGGCCTGAGGACTGGCACCATTCTTAAGGGTATTCAGTGGCAGTCTCCCGCCTGCTCCCCTGAGGTACCAGGAACTGCAGACCTAGGGAAGCTGGCAAGGCCTTGCCTCTCTGTCTCACCTAGAAGCTGGTCAACCAAAGGCCACTTAGGTGCTGCTTTTCATACAAAAAAAAGGAGGTGGCAAAACACCTCCAAGATTCCAATGCACTTAATAAAAACTGACTACACAAACAAAGAAGTCTGGAGAAAATAAAAATCTCATGCCTCGGTACCCTCTTTATTACAGGCTCCAGTTTAGCAATACTCCATCAAGCTCTGATTAACCTCAGAAACAAGCCTAACAGGGAGAACTGGTCAGAGATGGCAAAATTAGACACATCTTCTTTCCTTTGGCCCCTGAGAGGAAAATACACTATCTGTGCTCCAGACTGGTTTTGCCGGGGTTATTTTCTTTAAAGCTTTTGCTTGTTTACCCATTTTGTGAAGATTTTCTTCATTCTCATGTCACATTAATCTTCGGCTTCATTTTTAGGAAACGTTGGAACCTCAGGTGACATACACATTCATGATACCAGTAACAGCAGTATCAACATTTAGAGAGGACTTACCGCATCCTAATTCAAAGCGTGTTACATAGATGAACTCATTAAATCGAAACCGAAGTCTTTTTTGTGTCTTCTTTAGTTTCTTCTTCTATTAGTATATACTTGTAGTAATTACATTCATCTTGGGGAATTGATACTTGTACAGATCACATCTTAATCCTTTTAATTTCCTTTTTCCTCTCTGCCCTCCCGCCTCCCACTATCTGTACATCCGTTTCTCATCTCCACAGAGCCTACCTCCCTGTTTTTGATAATCTATTTTTATTTTGAATTATTTCTTTGAATTCTTTAAATTATTCATATTGTTTGAATTTGAATTATTCATATTTTGAGTTTCTCATATAAGAGAAGCCATGTAATAGTTAACATTCTGTGTCTGATTTATTCACTTAGTTGGTGATCTTCAGGTGTATCCATTTTCCTGAAAATGACTCAAATTTATCTTTCTTTGTGGTTGAGATATATATATATATATATATATATATATATATATATATATATATATCACATTTTCTTTATCCATCTGTTGATGGCCTAGTCTGTGATTACAACTTATCTGTGTCTTGTTTTTTCTTCTTCTCTACAAGTGCTTACCAACCCAGAAATGTGGGTAAAAATAATAATCAATCACACAGTTAGCTGGTCTCTATGTTAGACTGTAAAAATGACCCCTATCGTTCCTTCCTCAGTATCTTCATTGTCTTGTAATGAGACCTGCAGGCCTAACCATCAAGAGATGGAGTCTATTTTCCACATCCTTGAATTTGAGTTAGTTCTGTGACCTGATATAGCCACTCCCATGTGCTGCCTGCATGTTAACCTTGGGTCTTGAAAGGTTCTGCACACTTCTGCTCACAATGTTGAACTCCATGCGAAGCACAACCCAGGCTGACCTGCTGGAAAACCTGAGGACGCCTCCAGGTGAAACACTCCAGATATAGCCGATCTGGATCAGCCAGTCCCCACTGATCCGCCAGCTGACTGTGGACACATGAGCAAGTCCAGCCAAGATCAGCCTAGCCTGGCCCAGACTGGTGAAACACCCACCCCACCCAGCTCAACCACAGACCAGATACGTGTTTGTTCATTTTAGCCGCTAAGTTTGGGGTAGTTTGTTTCCCAGCAAACGTATAACATTGAGAACATCAATTATGCTCTTTTACCTTGTGATTCTGCAGGAGAAAGTTATCATTTGCAGTGTTTCTGAGATGTATTCCAACACAAACTTACTCTCACTTTCCCTTGTCTGCAGAGTGTGTGAACATACATGCACATCCCAAGAAACACAGGTGAAAATTGCTCTGGATCACTCGTCACAAGAGGTATTTGTTCATTTGTAGGTTTTATGAAAAACATAAAAGGCTTTTTCTTTCATGCCCACTTACAGTTTTGCAGCTATTATAAGAATGGTTACCTTAATGGCAACCATAACAGTCAGCATTATAATAACTTATAAGAGCTAAGAAAATTCCCATTAGTCCTTTGCTCTAATGGGCTACAAAGAACAATTTGAAAAGACAAAAATTTAAAAAAAAAACATAAGCCCAATATTCCAGCCCCAGTAAAACAATTCAAGCTCCCCTATAGAAACTTCTTCCTGTAAAGCAATAACAGTAAGTGGCTGCAAAAACAAGACCAAAATGAACTGAAGAGAAACTGGTTAATCATTATTTTTTAATTGAAATCAATTTTTAAAAATCCAAAGCAATGCTATTTACTGCTTTAACCTTCCAAAAAGAACTCCCCCACCAATATTTTGAAACATTCCTGGAATTCATGTTTCCTCTTAATTCATCTGCTTCCAACAGCTAATTTTCCTTTTTAGTTCACCTATGCTTCTCAGAATTCACATAGTCTCTCTAATTTCCCCTCATTCCTCTAGAGCAGGATGCGGATGGTGGGAAGTATTATTATTACTATCATCATGATCAGATTTCTTATTGATCAATACTGTGTAAAAGATACCAGTGCAATTTTCCAGCAGATGCCACAAAAAATAAATTATAACATATGCAATCTAAATTCTACCTTTTTGGAAAATATTTAAGTGATTATTCAAAAGTCACCTAGTAAACATTATATATTTCCAAAATGATCTACTGTATGTCAAAATATGTACCCCAAAGCACAGAACTGGTTCAAAAGTGCCATGGGTCCTAGCTCTAGGAGGAAATCAAGGCCCTTCCTCTCTGTGTGCTTAGCTGCCAAGTCGGGGAGTGTTGGTGTGCCTTTCCCCCAATTAAATTCTGTTTTGCACCAACAAATATAAAAGGCGTAAAGAAGATGAAACCATTATAGTAAGTAACAATTTAGAGAAGAATCATCAATGAATGCTAAAACTAGGTGCCACAACTAGAAAGTTTGATGAAGAATTGGATGTTTACATAATGTCAAAGTATCTTGTAATAAATTATACTTGTTCATAACAAAAGGAAGAGGCAACGACACAGATATTACCTTAACTAAGCGACCAAATTTGACCTCACCAATAAAAGACAAATAGACATTGGTGATTCCTGATGTCCCCAGAGAAAGGCAAATCACTTACAGCACTTATACTTGTATAGTATTCCAGTGAAAAAAGCAGAAATCTGAATGTAAACATTTAGACCTGTCAGAGAAACCAAAATTAAAGGACTTCAATAAAATGGTTGGCCAGCATTCTTCAAAAACATCAAAGTCAGTATGGAGCTACCACAGAAATACTAAAACCAGAAACTCAATTTGACCCAGCTATACCTCTCCTAAGAAAATTTCCAAGAGTTAAAGCATCATACTATAGTGATACATACATTCTCATGTGTATAGTGATGCAATCATCTAGATGCCCATTAACAGGCAAATGGATAAAGAAAATATGGCATAAAAACACGAAGGAATTTTATTCACTCATAAATAAGAATGAATTCATGCCATCTGCAGTAAAATGGGTGAATCTGGAGACTACAATGTTAAGTGAAACAAGTCAGACACAGAAAGTTAAATGGTTTCTCTTATGTGATAAACTAAAAACATAAATAAGTTAAAGAACAAAATACAGGAGAGATAGTAGGATACAGGAGGCAGAATTTCTGGAGACAGGAAAGAGGAATAGAGGAAGTGGGAGGGGAAGGGATGAAGGATGATTAAAAATGATCAAGATTTAAGATATATATATACATATATATATATATGTATATTCCCTAAAATGGATGTAAATGTTATCTAAAACAAACATCAACCAAAAAAAGGAGAAAAAAATGTCAAAGTCATAAAAGACAAAGAGAAGACTTATAAACCATTCTGGATTAAAGGAAATAAAAGAAATAGAACAATGAAATGCAACATGGGATTCAGGACTTGATTGTGAATTATGTAAAAATTTTTATAAGGGTAATTATTGGGACATAATTAGAATAAAGACTATGGATTAGATAAAGTATTACGTCAATATTACATTTCCTTAAGTTAATGGCTATACTTAGTTATATAAGTGACAAAAGGAGTTTTATGACAGCAGTCTAGTCCCAAATGGTTCAGAAAAAATATGCATATATGCATGAATGTGTGATACATATATGTGTATGTGCATGTCTTAGTTACTTTTTTCATTGCTGAGACAAAATACCCAACACCCAAAGTTAAAAGAAGAAAGGGTTATTGTAGCTCAGTTTCTAGAGGTTTCAGTCCATGGTTGACTAGTTCCAAGGCAGAGTGACCTGGCAGAGGGGCATTGCAGAGGAGAAACAGTTCATGGTAGGCAGAAGGCCACAAAGCAGTGAAGTAGCAAAGAAGTGACAAATGACAAGAGTAGCCCTCTTTCTGTTCCTTATATTTTATCCAGGCTGCATGTTCTTGGGAATGGTAGCATTCACACTCAGGGTGGGGTATGCTTAATTCTATCATTGCATTATGAATCATATCATATCATATCATATCATATCATATTCTTGATCCCTTCATCACATAGTCTAGATCCAGCCACCTCTAAAAAGACCCACCGATGACTGCATGAGACCTTGGGGTGGGGAATATCTAATAGAAGCTGTAGCAGTGTATGTGTATGGAGAGGGGAGTAGAGAAGAAAAGAGATAAGGTATATATGGGAAAATATCAATAACCAGTGAATCTAAGTAAAGGCAGACAGGAATTCTTTGTACTGTGCTTGTGCGCTTCCTATAACTTTGAATTATTCCAAAATGAAAAGTAAAACAAACAAAAGTAACATCACTAAATGTTGGTACTGGTGGGAAAGGGTAAGGCAAGGCAGAGTCCACAGAGTAGTTAATGTCCAACACAGAGAAATCTTCTTTCCTGGCCGTCTTCCACAGCACTGTCTAGAGCATTCCACAGAAACATCTCCTCTTAGCTTCTTTTCAGATGAAGCTTTTGTGATCACAGGTTCCTGACACTCTGGAACATTGCATGCCTTGAAAATCAGGAAACTGAAACTACTCTGGGCCTCAGTTCAACTCTCTTTGGAGATTTTCTTCCTGTGTGTTTTCCACTGTGGTGGTTGGAGAACATAGTTCCTTTGCTGGCATTGAGGTGAGAAAAAGACAACAGTGTTGTCTGAAGTGTGAGACAACCTTGTCAGATCATCTGGAAGCACTGTGCCTGTCACTAACTCTGCCTTAGGACTGCCAGGGACCTTGAGATGAGTCTCATGGCTATTCTGAGATTTGGTTTCTCATCTGATCATTGGAGATAACAGTCTTTCTGTGCTGGCCTTGGAGTCACTGGGCAGCAGCAGATATCAAGCCCACAGCGGTGGGCCCTGGAAGACATCCTTGAAAAGAGACCTAGATCTCTGCCTTTCAAGTGACACCTACTGCTAAGCCTCCTTCTTACTATTGTTTCTACTCAGTCAAGTCAGTGGGATACTACCTCAGTTTCCTTTTTTAGTACTCCTGTGCTATGCCAGAGTTGGAGTCCAAGCTGTAAGACTTAGATTGATAGTACCCTAGCTCTTGCACAGCTTCCAAAAGAACCATAGAGATGTTGTGTTTCCCTTCTATCTCCTCTACTTTCCTGATTCCATCTCTACGAGTGAACTTGTTACACTCATGATACTTATTTTGTAGAAGACTCATTATGTTGACCACAAAGGACACCTTAAGGGACAGTCACCATTGTGAGACTTTTTTTTCTGTGAAAGAATCTTCTCTATTCATTCTTCCCTAACAAACTGTCTTACTTTTCTCATTGCTGAGACACACTACCCAATGACCAAATTTAAAGGAGAAAAGGTTTATTTAGCTCACAGTTTATAGAGGTTTCAGTTCATAATTGGATGGCTCCATGGCAGGACAGCATGGCAGGGAGGCATTGCAGAAGAGAAAGTAAATGGCAGGCAGAAGGTAGTAAAGCAACAAGGCATGTCCATAGCTCTTTCTATCTTTTATATCTTATCCAGGCTACTTAGGGCAGACAGCACTCACACCCTTAATCCTAGTGCCTTTGAGCCTATCATTGCACCATCAATCAATTCCAGTGGCACATGATCCAGATCCAGCCACCTCTGAAAAAGCCCTGCCTATTACTGCATCAGGCTTTAGGAGGACATCTAGACACAGGCCGTGGACAAAATTACCACACAGGTGGTCTCTGACCTCTGCCCAGCACATATGTGACATCTTGAAGTGACAAAGGCCTGTACCAGCAGGAAAAGGATGCATCATAAGGATGCACGATGGAGTCATACTTCTCATACAATGGTTACTGAAGGTGAAAATGTTCAGGAAGAACTGCTTAAGAAAGGACGGAGAGATTTGGGGACAGTATCACAAGATAGCTCTTCATAAAACACTCACCAACTTCAGAAGTTAATGCTCAGGGTTCTTGAATAAACACAAATAAAGGCTCCCAGCTACAGGCAAACCCACATTTGTCCTAAACCAGGCTATGATGGAAATCCAGTCTGGGTTTCCCAAAGGACCACACCAGGGACTTTAGAAGAGCTGCCATGTGCAGGCAACTGCCCCTCCAGAAACCTGGATCACAAGGGGTTCTGGGCTGCTTCTCAGAGGCTTCTGGCTGAGCTGCCTCAGCGAAATTGTGAGATTTACACAAAGCCATACCCTAAAACAGGCTTTTTGCAGAGGCTAAGGGACCCACCCACCAGACCACACAGCCCAGAAACAACCAAGGCCAGAAACTTTCCAAATCAGCTCCCCTGAACTGCCCACCTATCCAGTATGATAGCTGGGGAGTTCTGGAGGAGTCATCATACTTCTCTGAGGCCAGAATCCACACACTAATGTGAGAGCTTGCTGTAGGCAACCCACAGGCAGTATAATGTAGAAAATCAAGAAGAATGACCTTAAAATGTTGCAGAGAACAGAGCATTCCATCTCTCAGGTGGTCATGGGAGTTGGACATTCTGTGACCCAGAGCTCATCTCCATCTTTCTGTCCTGGGCCTCACTCCATAGTCTCCAGGGGAGCAGAGGTTGAAGTATTCTGACTTTGATAAATCCCAGCTATGGACTGAGTATGTGGGCTGCTTCTTCTGCCAAACCAAAATGCAGCAATGAGAAAATTATCCAGAGAACTGGAGCCAAGCCCTGATTTGCCAAGGACATTAGGCAAAATGGAGGCCATTTCATAACTTCCCACCTTGCTTTAGCTAGGATGACCTGGCTTTAGCCCACTTAACAATTAAAATGAAATACTAGCTAGTAAAAACACCTTTGGCTTTGCAAAATAAATGAACAAATGAGTAAAAGAAGAAAATTAAGCCAACAAAAATGCCAGCTTTCTCAAAGAAATATTTTTGGACATGTATAATGTATGAGATATAATAATGCAGGACAAGAAGGAAGGGGTAATGGGAAGGAGACCAAAGTAGAACTTACTAGAGATTTTTCCCAGTGGCAAAATAGAAAAATGGGAGAACCCAACTTACCTTTACAAAGTTTCATGGGTCATACATAACAAGAAAAGTCTCAAACGGACCCCCTGCCCCTAAACCTGTCACCCTTCCAATAAGACCCTCTAGAGAAAAGAATTTTTACCAAGAGTATGAGTCTTCAGAGTATACTACCAGCCCCTAGCTTTGCATTCCATGAGAAAGGACAAATTGGGCCCCTGCATGTGTCATGACTAGGTTGCAGACAGTCAACCCAGCCAGGGAAGTGTCTGTGCTCCTTAAAATTCTCAAGATCAATGCTTCCTTGACAACTATGCATGTAAACCAGCCATTGTGGGCTCTGATTAAAATGTCAATTTTGATTCAATCTGTCTTGGGTTGAGAATGCAGATTCTCTCTATTTCTAATGAGTTCCCCTATGATGCTAATGGTGTTCCTTCCATGGACTTCACTTTGAATAAAACAGGCTATAAAATACACCTGCAAGTAGAAGGGGTGGTAGAGTTAAATATCACAGTTCAAATGAACCAAAGCACCCTCTACTTCATTTCTTTCCTGTCTTGCAATCACATTTTCAATTAAGAAAGAGGAGTTACATTTGCAAAATCTTAGTCATTAATGACAGCAATATTTAAGAAAAATAGAAATGTGTTTCTACTTTATAGTCATTCTCAGGAAAATTCCATTAACAAATTGCTGGTTTTCTTCTATCTATCTTCCTCCCTAGCTTTCTCTACAACTCCTCTGAAGGTGACAATAAGCATGATGCCCTAGAGAAGGCACAACAGCCCATATGGAGGGGCACAACTCTGGAAGTAATTCCTAAAAGGGCCAAAATGTTTTAGATGCAGCAATTCTCCTTTCTGTCCAAATAGAATGTGAGCAATCTATGCTATCCTCGGAGCCAGCCCCAAATCCCTACAGAGCTTGCTTTCTTGGCAGTCAGCAGGACTATCACTGTCTGTGCTTTCATTATCCAGTCTTAGATCTTAATCATTCCGAGACATTCCTATTTTCCATGTTTGTGGGGAAAAGAAAACAAAAAATGAAGAAAAAAAACATTTCTCATCAAAACCCCACAAAAATCAGAATTTATAGAAATGGCCTAATCCTTGAGGGACCCTTGAAAAATTGCTCCCCAGAGTGGATTCAATGGGTGCAGCCAAGCTTTAAATGTTGACAAAGATGAGGTTTCCCATAAATTCACAAATGTCAAATGGAACTAACTCTGATGTGTGTGTCATATGCAAAGAATTAGGAATGATCAGGAAATAGTTCCTGGAAACAGAAATGTAAGTCTTGACATTTGCTCATTAAGTCGTTAAAAACTCTATAACTGAAAATGGGGCTTGGTGTGGGGAAAGTCTTAACTCAGGAACTGAGAGACTAAGAGGCTATGACCTTGAGAAATAAACATTAAATGGCTGAATAGTCCTATGTGCTTATTTGGAATGAAAGAAGAATGATAGAAGGTATCCCACAGTCATCTCCTTTCTCCCTAAAGCAAAGTTCATGAAGGATGGTGGTCCCGGCATATTATTAACCACAAAGAAACATGACTATTAGTAGAGGCAAGTGGTTCAAGCTTGTAAACTGACAGCCTCCCTACCTCTCCCTGGTACTTCCGTGTTTTGTGTTTTCTTTCAAAGTGATACTCACTCTCAGGAATATCTGGGGAGTTAGTGTATGCGTGCAAGTTCGCCTGCATCTCAGCCCAGCTGGCCCAAATTGTGTTGTGTAAGGCCCTGGGAAGATGGCGAAACTCTGGCCTCCTTGCTTCTAAACAGCCTGACTGTTCATGTTGTAAATAAACTAAAATGGGCAGCAAACCAATTGAAAGACACATTTTTAAGTCATTACTTTTCCTTCCTTCTTTCCTTCCTCCCTTCTTCCCTTCCTCCCTCCCTTCCCTTTTCCTTTTGGTTTTATTATAAACATTTCTCCAAAATAAGCCCTCTATGCTGAATACAGGAGAATGAGTAGTGAAGCCTTAAGAAGGCCTAGAGATGTTTCCAGCTGTGAGAAGTCAAAAAAAGCTAAAAGCTGCCTTCATTTCCATAACCTGGACCAGTGATGGCAGACCTTTTAGAGTTTTCAATGATACAAACAACCTGCTATGACACTCATGTCATAGGTTCACCATCACTGACCTAGACTATTGCTAAATGCAATTGTGTTTAATAGCACAGTGTAGCTTTTACAGCATTTATAAAACAGCTTGTTTTTTCAGGAGACATTGGTGCAGCCCACGAAGCTGCAGCATGTTAATAGTTAACAACAATCACAAAAATCATCATGCTTATTGATCACTTCCTAAGAACTACACACCATGCTTAGTGCTTTGTCCTCCTCTCATATAATCACCATAGCCAGAACCTACAAAGTAGAGACAAATGAAACAACCAAGAATCAGAGAAATGTGGTAACTTGATCAAAAGCAATACACCTGAGAAACAGAAGTCAAGTTCTGAACCCAAGACTCAAGTGGCTCAGGAGGTGGTATTTTTAACCAAGCTTCTCAGAGTCTGCATTAGAGTCATCCAAGTCCAGGCTACACCCAAGTTTAACTAAATTTGACTCTCAAGGATAGGAGTAGGATTTAGAAACGAGAACTTTTTAAAGTTCCCCAGATGACTCTTGCATGCAGCCAAATTTGAGAGCCAGTGTTCTCAATCACCACACTTCATTGCCTCTTAAACAAATAAAAGAAGCAGCAGATAGGCTGGGCCACTCCTAGCTCTCTATTCAGGTCATCAGGAAATCTATGTGAAGGACAAATAAGCATCTTTCAGGAGACAGAAGGATTTTGGAAAGGCTGAAGGTCAGCAACGGCCAGCATGACGGCAGTTACTGCTACAGTATGTCTTAAAGGCTCTTGCTTGATGTGTTCATAGTGCAAGTGACCTCCAGTAGACCACTGGAGAGGGGTGGAAGAGAGGGAGGCCATAAGCTATGTGAGCTAAGCTTGGAACATGATCACATCATTGGGAAGGTGGGAGTTTGTGACTCTTTAGGACATTATCTTTGGCTGAAGCAGTAGATTTTATTTTTGTTGTTATTTTGATTAAATTTAGACTGCATCATTCTCACCATTACCCCTGCGGAAGGCTGATATGTCCTCATCTCTGTTGTGTTGAAAGTTAGCTTGGTCTCATGACTTGGTTTGGGCAATTAAGTGTGTGCTAAAATACTGTGTGTCATTTCTAAACATAAGCATGAAGAGCAAGTGTATGATTCATCATTTCCTCTTCCTCTATCTACCACATGGACCAGCAGTGTCCAGGCAGAGACTGATTGCATATACTTCAGTGCTGGAGTGAAGGTGACAAAGGGCAAAGCTGTAGCTATCATGCCAGACATTTTTCATGAACAATAAATGAACTTCTTCTGCTATAAGACACTGAGATTTTGGGGTCATGTGTTACCAGACTTGTCCTAACTGATACAGTCAAAATATTCCCATTTCCTCTATACTCCAGAGACTACAGATGAGGCAAACCAGAATATCCAGAGAATTCCTTTCTCTGTGAAGCTCTTCACAGGAGGTAGAGATGGACATGTCCACTATTAGTTCCCTTGCTTTTGATACTTTAAATCCTTTATGAGACTAAAAAAGCCCCAAATAATCGAAATGAAATTAAAATAGATTATTTTTCTCTCTCTCTCTCTCTGCTAAGTGCATTATAATGAGATAGAACTTGAAATTAGACAGCTAAACCCTTCATTTCTCCCTCCTCTAACTTTCCACCAAATAAGAGTGGGTTCATTTATAATGCAAACAGCCTTTTGGCATTCCCTTTAGTACTAGTAGCAGTTAATTTGACTTTCCACCCTGAAACCAGGGCCTTCACCAATGCAGAAGGAATAGGAAGGACACAGTGCAAATGACATTTCCTCTCCCAAGGTTTGGAAGCAGAGAGCGTGCCGTATTGTGTGCAAGAAAAATACCAAGTTGGAGAAGAACAAAAAGTCACCAAGAAGCAAGCCCTTCCTGTGAATCAGTGCCATGTGTGGGCCACCAGGGGGACAGCCAGACCCCACCCTTTTCCCATGAGTCAGTGCCATTCATGGACTGCAGGTGAAGAGAACAAGAAGTCACCAAGAAGCAAGCCCTCCCTGTGAATCAGCACCATGTCCAGGCCCTCCAGGGCGGCAGCCAGACCCCAGCCCCTTCTGGCTTGTGCGCTGGGAAATAAGAAGAACCAATACCCGCTTCCGTAAGCAACCAGCTGATCCAGCGAAACATAGGCTGTGATGATGGGTATTGAGGAGAAATGCAATTTGATGCTTGCGGTGTTTGGTATTTCACTGACTTTGCAGGTCTAGAGCCAGTGGTCTGATCATCTATTCAGAAGATAATGATATGCAGTGTGGCATCTATGGGGCTCTCCTTCTGAGGGTGGTAGCCATTGTTAATTCCCTATCATCTTGCTTTGAAGTCCTGTACCATTTTCATTGTTTTGTTGAGTTGGGTTTTATTCTATTTTGTTTTGTTTGGTTTTATTATATCTGATGGCATGGGCAGCTATTCCAAAGATAACAAGATATAATATGGTAGCCATTTTGGATTTGTTATTGTCTTGTTTTGAAGTCCTTTATTGCATTCATTGTTTTCTTTTTATTGGTTCTATTCTGTTCTGTTCCATTTGATTTTTACTATGTCTGAAGGTATCTGCAGCTATTTTGAAGACATTCAGGAGGCATTATGGTAACTATTGTTGATTTTGTTTTGTTTTGAAGTCCTGTTTCACTGGCACTAGTTTGTTTTGATTGGCTCTATTCTGTTTTATTTTGTTTGGTTTTGTTCTCTTTAAACAAAGGAAGAAAAATACCATGTTATACATTATAACATTAAAGTCTTGGAGAAAAATTACACATCATTTAATCAAATTTTTAAAAATGTTTCTAACCCCAGAGGTTCTGATGTAATTGGTCCAAAATTGGGCCTGGAAATCAACTGCTTAAAAACAGAAACACAACCCCCGAATGATTCTAGTAGGCATCCTGGGTTGAAATTTAACCCTACTTCCCTTGTTATCCCCCAAGGCTCAGAGGGATAGAGTACTATAGCTAGTTAGAGGCGGAGATCAAGACTAACATCTTTTATCTATAATCATCTCACTATAGTAAATCGCTTTTCAATGATTGTGTTTTTCTAGAAGAGTTACTTGCTCCCATTAATTTAATCAGCAGGACAATGACACCACTGAGGGCTAGGGTTCTTCCTGGTCTATCTACATGTTCAAGGAATGCTTGTGTACACTTTATTCAGTGATTGGGGACTGCTAAATATTATATTGCTGAATATTCTTTACTAGACAGATACAGAAAATGCATTTGGGCATCAAGGCTTTGAAACAGCCTATAGTTTTCTGAATTGAGAACTGATATGTTTCCTACACTTGAAACAATTATTAAATGAGAGTCAGGGTCTTGCTGGAGTTCTGAGCTCACCATACAACAAACATGTTTACTCTTAAGGCTGCAGATCCATACACTCTCACTGCTGGGTTAGTGTGCATGCATGCCTGTGTGTGTGTGTGTGTGTGTGTGTGTACATCAACTCCCCTTTCAGGAATATGTATTGGTAGTTACAGAAGAGAGGTGTGCATGCAAATGAAGGTATAAATGCTTGGACCCATTTCCAGAAGCCTGCTCTGAACAGAAGTGACAACAAAACTCTGCCAAAGTACAGTAAAACACTTGAAACCTCTTTCTGACTGGGCCTAGGCAGGGCTGTAGAACTACTTTTCTGCCTATCAAAAATCATTCATACTCAGTTCTCAAAGCCTAATAGTTTTTACCAAGAATCGGCTAAGGCTTCACTGTCCAATATGGTGGCCACTTGCAACACATGGCACTTGAAACATAGCTAGCCCGAGGTGCAACATACTGTAAGTGTAAAATATATAGTGAAAAATATGTAAAATACCCCACTATTATAGTTTAGTATATGTGCTGTCGAAGCGAGCACTCACGATACAGTTTTATAGTGATCACATGTAGAATTTATAATATATCAGACATGTTGGACTAATAAAATACACTGTTAAAATTAGCTTTTATACTTTTTTATAGCTTTTAGAAATGTGGCTTCTAGAAAATTTAAAATTATATATATGGTTTGCATTCTAGTTCTATTGGATGGTGCTAGACTATAAAGAGATTACCTTAATGTTCATTTCACTTGATTCAAGTTATAGGTGAAGATTTTTAATGACCTTTGACGAAGTTGGAGCAGAATAATGCTTTTGTGAAGAATCCAGACTGCCTGAGTTCCAATCACAGTTTGGCCACCTACTCTTTGTGTAACCTTCCTATTTAACCTCATCTGTCAAATGGTAGTAATTATATACTTCTAACCAATGGAATTGCTGTGAGAATTAACTTAACAAAATCAGTGTATAATGCTAAGAACAGCATCAGGCAAGTGTGAGTGCTCAGTAGATGTTAGGTATCAGACATTTATACAAACCAACAGAATAGTACAATAATTTAAAAAGATCTTATAAAGTTTTTCAAATGTCAACAGGTTATAAATGAAAGAGATTCCACATTCAAGCTATAGCATATAAGAACAATCTTAGTATGCAGTAGTGTTATTAAATAACACAAGTTAGCACTGTAAACATCCTTCTTTGTATATCATCTGGCCAAAGTTTATCATTGAATATTGCAGTTATTATAATGCAGAAATACATTGCTTGGGATATAATATAGACTCATAGAATCTCAGCACTGGAAGTTGAATCACTGCCATTTATGCTATATATGAATTACCTATTTCAAAGATTCATGGCACAGTAGAATACTCCCAAGGTTGAAATGATACTAAACCTTCTAACCCCTCTCTGATGATTTAGAGGATACATTTGGATTTTTCAGTAAGCAAGGGTCAGTAACAAATGAAGCGTGGAAGTACCCGTCTAGGCACTGTCCTAGGTGATCAATGTGGCTAGCTTTCACTGTGTCATGTGTGTGTCAGTTAGGTAATAAAAACTGAGAATGTTTGACAAAGAATCTACACACACTGACAGAAAAGCTCATTTCTGCATCTCCCATCTCTAAATTTGTGTTATTTGCTCTAACTCTGCAAGGGTCCTTAATCTCTAGGATGACTTGGGCTGACCTGATTTATGGTTTGGCTCATGGATGCTGCAGAAGCGTCTTTCAAAATCTGCTGTCACCCCACCCACCCTGATTCTACCCATGCGAAGATGGCATTCTGTCCCATAGGCACATTTCTGCTTATCCAGAGCTTTGTCACTCTAAACCACCTAGATGTGGAGAAACCAAGGAAAATAATAACAAAGGAAGCAGCTCTATAAGTGCAGCAGACTCTAGAGAAATTCCTTAGAGTTGAAACCAGAGTTTCAGCACTTTGGTCCTGTTGCCATTTGGGGCAGGACTATTCTTCATTGTGAGGATTCTCCTGTGCACTATATGATGTTTAGCAGCACCCGTGGCCTACAGCCCCTGGATGCCAATAGTACCTTACTCAAGTTATGACAACCTAAAATGTCTCCAGATATTGCCAAATGTCTGAGAGGGGGCAAAAACGGCCAAAATTGAGAACCAGTGGTCTAAATCAGTGAGTGTCTACCTTAAGTGCACATAAGCATCAATCCTGTAGCTTATAGAAAGGGTAAATCTTTGAACCTCACTCCAATGAAACTTTGATTCAGGAGGTCTGGGGCACAGTACACAAAAACCTGTGATGACAATAAACTTCTGTGAGGCATTCTGATGTGGGTGATCTGAAGTTCACATGTGATAATCATTGATTTTACAGCCTGCATGTATACCCAGGTCAAAATTAAGGCTACAGAAAGTGTAAATTTGAAACCAAAGCAAAATTAGTTAAACAAATGAGCCATGTGGTATATAAACTGCTCAACTGTGTAGAGCTACACATGGGAGAAATCAGGAACTGAGATTGAAGAAGTTGTAGAATAGAAAAGAACCCATTTGTAACCTACCACGGGAAACTAAGAATGAGCTGAGCTCACATTGTAATTTTACCTCCTGGGAAGTACCAAATGCAGGTGAATAATATACCTACCAGGGTTTCACATTAATCTTTCCTTCCCTAAGAAGGAGCTGAGCATTCACAGAATTCTGCTTCAGCTCATAATAATCTGACATTTGATTTCAGGTTTAAAGTACTTCCAAAGAACCTGCATGTGGGGAACCAATATCCTGAGAGCTTGTTAAACAGAGTCACAGTACTCATGTGAGTTACAAGAGAATGAGCGGGTGAGACTGGGTGGCTTGGGGTACAGAGCTTCCCATAGGGGCATTTTCCCTTGAAATGCCACTTCTTGTGTATGGCCACAGTCTCTAGAACTCACTTGGGTGCAAAGGGGTTTGTGTTCTACATATCAGCCTTGTTCAGTAGGGAAAAAAATCACAACTAAAAGACAAAACTCCCATCAATCTGCCATTGGTAGTTACCTGAGTTTAGGTTAGAAGCAAGCCTTGCAACCAAAAGGCCACGTGAAAGTACAGACAGTTCTGCTGTAACACTTGTTTCGAAAATGCAAATTTGTCCCAACCTGATTGACACATTAAGGAATGATCTGGGCATCACAGACATTTCACATTTGCATATGCACAATTTTGTCTGCAAGGAAATGGTAGGTAAAAAAAGAAAAATGCACCCAACAGAATTGAGCCACATTTACCAAACTGCACACATATACACACCCTCAAACATCTACCAGTTACCTCAGTTCACCTTTGGAGCCAGGGTCATCCATATCTGTTGTTACAACATCCCTCCCAGATTCTGACAACCCTCTTTCTATCCGTGCATGATAAATCACAAGCTGCAATTCTTTCAGTGCCTACTTCCACAAGCTACCTTCAGGGCTTTTTCTAGGTAAAGGGCCATATTTATTGTTGTATTTATGAATTTTAAACCATATAACACATGTAAATATGTACTACCATTTTTATTAGGTTACCATCTTATTTTTATGTACTACTAAGTTTTTGAGTATTGTGCTTCTAATCCCATTTATCCCACAAGCCTTGTGGTTTTTATTGCATACATTTGCATAGCACAGTGATTTTCTAAGAACACATTTGTCATGTTACAGCAGAATTGACTAGTCCATTAAGGGGTAAGGAAATGCTGATAAGGAAATAGAGAAGTAAGGAAGTGAGACAGGAAGAAAAGGTAGCTGATAAGCACATTCCTACTACAGTGACTAGAGTTTCAACTCATTAAGAAATCCTGGAAAATTGGTACAAGACAAGGCTCATATTTATCCCTCCTGATAGACAATGGAGTGGGGGCATTTATCTATCAACTCCTCTCAGGTCCTCTTGGGTTGAAGGTTATTCCTGGGGGGTACTAATTCCATACTGCTAGTTACTTACAAAAGCAAGGATATATAGTTACTGATAGATGGAAATCCCACTGGAACACACTGATGTGGTGAGACCCAAGGCATATGAGTCATCTTCCTCTAAGCATTTGTCATGAAGGAGGAAAAATCAACAAAAGCAAAAAGGGAAGATACTGCAGAAGAAAAACAACAGTATGGGATGCACGTTGTCAAACCTTTCACTATAAGCCAGTGTCTTCCAAGCTTGCCTGGCACTAAGGGATCACCCAAGGTTTGTTATGATACAGATTCCTGGTACTCACTCTACATTCATTGAATCAAATTCTCCAGAGAAAGAGTCTGAGAAGCATCACTGGGGTGAATGAACCTCTGCCTACCTTACTACCACTTTCCAAAAGTGGCTGTCACCCTGCAAACTTGAGAAACAATGCCCAAACAAATAATCTGCTAGTTCTGCCAGATTCCTACTGGCCTTAGAAGTTCCCATATTGGTCTCCAGAGCTGAAAAGTGACTAGGAATCACTATGTCAGAGGCTTAAGGTGACTCTCAGCCCCTCCATCCCGCAATTGCATCCTTTCTCAGGAAACAAAGAGGTGACACAGGCTAGCTGTGGTCATTTGTCTCTTTCCTTAATCTTCAATGGCAGTAAGTGGCTTATGGAGAGTTTGAGGGACCAAGCACAGGCCTCTCATCCAAGATCACATCCTGCCCACCCACAAGTAAGGTCACTTAAAGGCCCAGAATAGCTTCTCTCCCCCTAGAGATAACTTGGCCTCAGGAAATTGTTGTACATTTAATCTCTATGAGTTTAAGGCCAAGGCAATCCCACCTCACCACCCACAGTCCAGCGCAGAGCTTGAATCATGCAGACAGTAGGCCTATCTACAACCAGGATCACTCTCTTGTACACCAGCCTCCATTCCTTCGTTTCCCTTAATTGAAAATATTGTTTATTTCCGAGCTCAGTCAACCGAATAAATCCCTCATCTACATGAGGGAATGAAATAACTTGGTGGAGAATGTTTCTCTAGAGTCCATGAGTAATCTTTATCTGTATAAAGATTATTATATCTTTAGCTAAATCAGTTGTTGAAGACTTACA
Source organism: Dolichotis patagonum (assembly GCA_004027295.1). Taxonomy (NCBI): domain Eukaryota; kingdom Metazoa; phylum Chordata; class Mammalia; order Rodentia; family Caviidae; genus Dolichotis; species Dolichotis patagonum. Next base: position 32,001 of record PVJX010005039.1, read on the forward strand.
GCCGCATCCAAAAAGTCCAGAAATAAAATGTCAGAGGAAAGATTTTTACATGTAACAATGTATGAATCAGAAGGACAGAATCATCTCTCGGGGATAAGAGGAAAGGGAAAGGCAAGTCATTTGGCTCCTTTGGGAAAACCTAAACAGTTTCACTACTTGATTTATAACCTCACTACTTAAGGACCACCTCAGCTGCCGCTGTAGAAACACTGCTAACCTTGGACAGGGGCTGTGATTAGGCATTTGGGAAAGCAATGCTTTCCACACTGTACAATAATGGCAGCACCATCTCTGAATGATACCTTCTGAACAAATATTACAAGAAGAAAAGAAGCAGGTCTGCAGGCCAGTAAGCCCATGATGAGGCATGAGACTTAGACTGTGCAGCTATCCAGAAGTCAGAGAAAGAAGCAATGGTATTAGCCCTCCAAGGAGAGCAAAGACAGATTGCTGAGTTCTAGAACGGTAGCCAAAATTTGGAATCTGCTCTTACCGAACATTTGACTGATGCATCTTATTTCTAGGGTTGTCATCTAAAAAAGAGAGATGGTTCCTATGACCCAAGTTAATGGGAACGTATCTGAACACAGTGCAAAATAATGATTCCTAAATGTAGTCAAGGGCAATGCCGGCTGGAGACATCTTTCAGGGTTAAGAGCTTTTATAGTGCTTGCTCCAGGACTACAGTGTGTTGATTAACAGATACTGGTAGAATGGGACTATACGCAGTGTTATATTTGCTGCATGAGAACTGTACGGGATTCTAGAGTTGTCTACTGCTGCTGCTATTGCTGTTGCCACTGTTATTATTGTAGCATGGTTGCTTTAAAATCATATTCCTTTATTATAATTCACTTTGGCTTTAAATAAAGCAGTTTGTTTTTTGAGCACCTCTGATTACTGATTGGAAAAACACAGTGAAACGATCATGGGCGACCCAGTATCATCTCTTGTTAAGATGTGTGATCTTGAGTAAGTTTCTTAACCTCTTCTCTGAGTTCCAGCTTCTTCATTTGTAAGATGCAGGTGCAAGTTGTAAAGCTAGCTCTTCCTATCTCAGATGGTTGTTACAAGGGTCAAATGAAAAACTTGGTGTAAAACTTTTTGTAACAGCACCATGCCATAGACATTCAAGTTAGTTGTGATTATTACCTGAAGTTCAGGAATCTATGCCTTCCAACAACACTAGACAGTGGTTGATCCATGAAAGATATCATACCACATTCCAATGGCAGTGAGGTTTTCACTGTCATGTGATAATATGAGTTAGTTCCCTTAAAAAGATTGTAGGGACAGCACTGTAGTGCAGCTACAGCAAGCTGAATCACACGACAGTTCCATGAAGGCTTTAGGTTTGACTGTTATCTCCAAATCTTATTAGCACACTTAACCTCAACATACACAAGTTTCAAGTTTCCACACACTGTGTTTCCTTGTATAGGCCCCAAAGAAATGAAAATTGGTTCTCAAATAGACACATATACACATGTTATTCACACAACACTATTCACAACAGTCAAAAGGAGGAATGAGTCCAAGTTACATCAGCAAATTAAAAAAAGATGGTATATGCACACCCTGGAATACGATTCAGCCACAAAAATGCATAAAGCACTAATACATGCTATAAAGTGAATAGACCTTGAAAACATTGTTACATGAATAAAACTAGTCACAAGAGGATTAATTTGCGATTCCAATTATATGATACATCTGGAAAAGGTAAAGTCATAGTTACAGAAGGCAGATTGGTAGTTGCAAGCAGAGAAGGGAATGGAGTTTCTTTCTGGAATGATGACAATGTTTTGGAAATAGACAGAAGAGATGGTTTCACACTATTGTGAATGCACAAGATGCCCCTGAATTGTTCACTTTTAACAACAGTTGCTTTTACATTTTGTGAATTTTGAAATACACAGTTTCAAAGTAATAATAATATTAATACCTACTCCCAACCTTAACATGAGGATTAAACATGATAGTACGTATAAGATACAGCACTACACCTACACCTGGCACAGATTAATCACTCAGTGAATACTCACCTTTATTGTTCTTGATCCCTTCTATCAGAGAAAGAGAGTGAAACACCAAAGCCACATTGTAAGCATTGAACTAAATTAAGACTGAATGTCTTTCTTGGCTCCTCCTGAAAAGGGCTAATCTAACTTGTGCTATAAAGAGAGAACACACCCCATTCTCTCACCTAGCTAATGCAAAACTTCTAACAGTTTTGTCTATGTTGTGGGCAATACGCCAGTGAGAAAAGTGACCAGCCCCTCCACGTAAACCCATGGTGAGAAAAAGCCAACTGCTTTACTAAAAACCCCTGTCTACAACTGAAAAAGAAGCAACTAAGTTTCACATTCTAAAAGGGAAAATCCTTTTTTGGCAAGAAGCATGGAGAATCCCCAGAGGCCGAATTTACCTGGGATTTAAAAACACACCTGAGATGTCTTGTTATTCTTCATTTTTTTCACTGTGATCTTTATTACAGTTTGGTAAGGTGTGGTTTGAGGTATTTGTATTTTTCTAGCTCAAAGCAAAAGCATAGCAAAAGTGAAGGCCTGGAAAAGCATGACAGACCAATTCACAGGAGCACACAAGTCACAATAGAAAAGAGCTCATCACATAAATAGCACAGATGTCAAAACAATAGTAACACAATCTCTTCACTCATTTCATAATTTTAATGATGCATGAATTAAGTAACCATTTATGAAGCCCATGAAACATGGCATTAAAGGAAAGGGTAGAGATTTGTGTCCTGTTTTTGTTTGTTGACTATTTGGGGATTGTTTGTTTTAGCAAAACCCCTAATAAGACTAGCCAATGGGATTGTAAAACCCAGAGATATACTGGGGAAAAAACCAACTATAAAAGATAACTAAGAATCTTAAAAGTAGACACTTTGTACTATATTATAAGATTAGTCATCTAATTCAACTGATATTTTCCCAAATTGAAGCATGGCTAGAGGAACATATGTCACAGAAATCAATGGACCTAAAAACACAAGATAAGTGGCCTGATGGAATGAACCCCAGAGTAGCCACATCTACTTGAAAAAAATCTGATTTCCAAGCAAGACACCAAAAGAAATTGAGAATATATGTCAGATGCCAGTCCACCACCACCTCAAGAACTAGACAGAAATTTCTGTAGTTACCCCTCACTCTCCAGGAATTGCCAATAATCACAAAGAGAGAGAATTAGCAATTCAGATGTCCATAATTTCTGCAGTTCTCTCAGCCCAAGTGCATCTAACTGTAAGTGGTGTTTGTGTGTGTGTGTGCGTGTATGTGTGCACGCATGCATGTGTGTGTGATAGATATTCCTGTCTCTCTGGCAAACATGTTTGTGAAAATAAGAGATGGGAAATGCAGCTTTGCTGGTGCTGCTTCTACAACTGGGGGTTTGGAGAGGCAAGGTGATAAAGTTTGCACTTGGTTCTAACTTAAATTTCACACATGGCCTCTTATGTCCATATTTTCCAGTTCTATTTCAGTGAGATCCAGAAAGTGATGATCTGGCTGAGAGTCAGATGAGGAATAATAATACTGGCTGTGAAAATTAAGTGAGATAATGTAGTGGAAAGTAGTTGGGGCTCTGAATAGGATATTTTTCCAAGGTGTCAAAGGTGACTACTGGTTGGAGTGGAAGAAGGGAAAGATCCTAAATTTGGTCATCTTCACTTTGTAGATCTCAGCTCTGCATCACACACACACACACACACACACACACACACATACACACACACACACACACACACGTTTTACCATTTCCCCTAAAATTTAGTGAAAACGATCAAATTCTGAGTCAGGAAACCTGGTTTTGATTCTCTGTTCTCTTGAAGCTTGGCTCAGGCAAGTCACTTTCCCAGTCTGAGCCTCAACTTCCTCATATGGAAAAGGACACATCACTACTCATCATGCAAATTAAACAAGAGAGTATAATCTGTGTTCTACAAAGCAAATTCCAATGAAAACGATAGTTGTCATCTGAAATCAGTAAATATACCCTGTGTGACCTATTTCAAATGAGCAAAAGTGAAAAGCTTGGTAATAATACCTAAAGTCTTTGCAGGTAGGAAGAAAGAAGGCTGTCTAGCAAACACAAGCATGAATGGTGCAACCTAATTGGAGAGCAATTTGGTTGTTTCTCTCTACCTAGAAAACATACCACCCTTTGACCCGGCAATTCCAATGTATGGAATTTACTATCAGATACACTTGCAAATGTAAGCCAAATTATGTGTAAAAGAATACACAATGCATCAATGTTGATAGCAAAAAATGGAAAATTTATTTTTGTTACTGGGGACTGGTTCAATAAATTATGCAGGTGAAAATACCATACATCTGATGCAAAGAATAGGCAGTGCATTTGGAAGTGGAAATATTTCTAAGGTTTGCTATTAAGGCAAATAAAAAGCAAGATAATGAACACTGTGTCTAATATGGGAAAGATTTGCACAAATACATAAACATGGAAAATTGAATAAAACCTTTCGAGAATGATATGCATAAACTTGCTATCAGTGTTTATCATTGGAAAGAAGACTAGAAAGCAGGGGAAAATAGGGCTTTCACATTTCATTTTATTTCATTCCATCTAGAGTTGGAAGCTTTATTTTTAACCAGTGCCTGTATTTTCTAAATTCTGAATCACACACTATAAAAGAAAACTAGCAAATGGAGTAAAGAAACCCTTTTTAGCAAGTGGGTGTTGTAATAATAGAGAAATCAGCAAATGGAAACTGCGATGCTGCATGAGGTGGCCTAGCTCTGTGTTTAGGAGGCTCCGTGTTTTAGTCCCTTCTCTCCCTGCTATTCTTATCTGTGGGGAATCGTGAAAGGTAGAGGGGACAGAGCAAAATAGGAATGGTAAGTCAAAGAAAAGAAATATGAAAATGTTGCTAAGAATAAATGGGGAAAACAAGAGGTAAGAACAGGGGGCTGTGGAGGGAGGCATCCAGAGTATTTAAGTGAATATGTTCACCATAAGGATGGGGAGAGAGTCATACATGTTAGCTTAGGATTCCCCTAAGAGGTAGCAGATATGTAATCTTTTCACAGAAGACTCATATTCTTCCTAATATTTATACAGTTATATATACACAGATGGGTACCAGCACAAAAGAGCAAAACTTTGGAATCTGTGCAGACTCAAAACTGTAGACACCATTTACAAAAACATGTAAGCCAATGTGTCCCTGGTATCTTTCAGAACCCTAGCTCTAGGGGATGTTAATAAAACTGCTACTCGAAGAGCAGATTTCAGGGTAACATGAGGATGATAAACACTTCAAATACCAAAGTTGCGTAGGTTTCCCAACTGTGTAACATTTATGTTCCCCTGTCCCAGGAAAATGCAGTATGACATGCAGAGTTACCCAGTTCTGGTCTGGAGAACTCTTCCTTTTAACCATGGCACTGTACTGGTGGGTCTTGGAATATGCTTCTGGAAGCCAGTTTATTCAAGGGTTGTTTCCCCTCCTCCATGTTGAGATCAGAGAATGGTTATGAAAATTAGAAGTGATGTCATGGAATACTATGCCCCAAAGAACTACTTCATCATGTGGTTTAGGGCAGAAAGTATAAAAGTCCGGTGCTGTGACTACAAGAAATCCCTGAAATTGTCACTGGCCTCCTATATGTGTACTGGAATTAATTTACAAGCTATATATTTCAGCTTTTTCATTGTATAAATAAGGAAACAAAGCTCCAAATAATTCTAAATAGAGAGGGAACAGCCCTAGCAATTCAAAGCTGGGACTCTGGAGCCAGAAGGTCTGAATCCAAACCTCAGAATTCCAAAAGAGCTCGGGAAAGTCACTTGACCTCTCTGGGCCTCTGTTTACTCACCTGTAAAGTGAAGGTAACAGTAGTTTCTATTGCAGTGCCGTAATTCTACTGCAATACAGATTAAGCAGGTTTGTGTCAGTAAGGCAGACATGGAACAATGTCTGGAATATAGTAAGTGCTAGATAAGTGTTTCTTTAAGCAAAATAAAGTCACCAGGACCCCGAGGTTCTAAACTAGGGCATCCCCATTCAACAATACCATTCTTATATGACATTTCCACTCTAATAAGACCATAATTTTAAAAGTGAAACCCAAAAGATAATGGTTTGGACATCATCAAAATGCCAATATTAATGGGAGGTTAATGGTCCCACCATTGCTAGAGCAAATCACATGAATTTAAATGACACTTTTCCCTCCAGAAACACATCCATACTGTATCATTTTTAAATTATATGGGCCAGAAAGGCGAGGGATGCATTGATTTTTTTCTTGCCAGCATTAAGAAAGATTAGGTCATTTTTTACAAAGTTGTTCACAGTCTGCATTGGGAGCTAGAGAGGTGGGAACTGGAGACTCAGAGTCCTGGAGGCACAGGAAAAGGAAGAGTCAAAAGTGGGAAACTGAAAGCATAGCTCCAAAGAAACCCGGTGTGCCACTGGCAGGCAAGCAGATAATGTTGGGGTATAAAGATAGGCTGAGGTCTCCCTTTTTGATTTGTCCTAAAGTTGATGTGCTGCACAGGTTAGAAGGCTCTGGCTTCTTAAACACAGGCTGTTCTTAAGTCAAGTAAATGGCTTTCATCACCTAGTGCTGGCACTTGAGTTTCAGCCTAAACCCTGAAATGCACATTTGTGAACTAGAGTGTGGAGAGGGTTCCAGACAGAGAAGGGACAGGAAAGAAGAGAAGGAAGGGAAAGGGTGTGGGAAATGTCTGCCTACCTACTGGCCTCCAGGGCCCGCCAGGGTCAAAGGTTAAAGCTGGACAAGGTTAAAGGTGTGTTCAAGAGATGATGCTCACCTGACCTTCCTGGGGAAACCTGATTCACCCCAAGTTTGGAAGCTCCCTCTCAAATTTGAGGAGGAAAAGGAGACATTCGCCATAGGGAAGAAAAAGAGTGCACCTGTAGAGACCACTGGATACCTTCTCTTTCTCTTCTTCCTCCTTTTCCTCTTCTTCCTCTTTCTCCTCCTTCTTTTTCAAGTTGACACAGGCATAAATTTAGATAGGTGTTTAAAGGGTTGGTCTATGTTATTGAACACTATTTTAATAAAATAATTGATTGAGTTCAATGAACTTCTACCAAACAATTGTAAGCCAAGTCATAAACACCAGAAGCAACACCACAGGGAAACTGCTTTCTCTGAAGGGGTTCCAAAGACTCCCACTATTCCCAAACAGGTTGGCAGAGCTTCATTTTCCCACAAGGATAGTGGTCTTATTTTATGAACTCCAAATTTGTATATTTGGGTGCTCATTAAAATGAAATATCTGAAATTATAACTGACTAGAACATTCAAGACTTGTAGTTACTCCAGCCACACATCTTTCTCTTCCTTTTTCCCAATTTGGCTGTGGTTTTAGGATAGTAAGTCCCTTCAGATACCCCAGTCACTTTTTTGGTTTCCCCAGGAAAGGCTATTAACTCTGGTCTATTTCTACATCCTCATAAACTAGGGGTGCAGGAGTTTCTTAGCTATAACAATAGCTGTCACTCACCGAATATTTACTACATGCCTTCTCATGGAATCCCTCAAATGGCCCTTGAAGACATGTATTATTACTCCCAATTTGGAGTGAAACAATGTAGCTGTGGAACAGTTAAGGTCCTTCACTAAATAAGCTCCCAAAGCAGTCATGCAAGTGCACACCTATAACCCCAGGACTCTAGGCAGCTGAAGCAGAAGAAAGATTGCAAGTTTGAGATCAGCTTATACAACAAAGTGACTTAGTGAGACCCTGTCTCAAAATTAAAAAAAAAAGACTATGGGTATGCAAAGGCCCTGGATTCAATTCCCAGTAGCAGGAAAAAAAAACCCTCATACATCTGATAAGAGATGAAACCAAGATCTAAATCCCAGCCTGCTCAAGGCAAAACTCTCCCACCCACTTTTCCCTATGTCACCCTGCTTCAAACCCTTGTCATTTTCTGCTGAAGAAGAAACTGACAAAATTTGTGAAGATCGAAAGTCCCAATTGTAGCACTCTGTGAAGCCTTTCCTTTTTTTTTTTTTTTTGTAACGGGGATTGAACTCATGACCTTGTGCTTGCCAGACAGGCACTTAAGCCACTGAGCTAAATCCCTGACCCCTATGAAGCCTTTCCTTAATCTCGCAAAAAAAGGGGAGCTTCAGTCCTATTTGTTGGCAATGCTGCTTCTTCAGAGCATAAGTTCTAACTAGACACTTCAGTGGAAACAAGGCCAGACATTACACAAACAAGGATGGGGTCACAGTTAGGGTATTTCTAGGAATCCTTACCACTCCCTCTACAATCTCCTGATGACAAACACATCATAAGATGCAGTCACAATCAAGGGAGGCTCCCAGTAAAATAAAACCATTAGTCAAGCAAACATTCACTTCAGCCATCTGGGTTCCCTGGATTTATGGCTTAAGGAACCATTGCATCCACTGTTCCTATGTCTGCTGCTTGCTTTCCATACCTCAAAGCTCCAGCTTTTGAATCACCTTTGAAAGCCCAGACTGGGAAAGGCACTGGTCTTCTTTTTTCATCTACTATAGGATTCATTTCATCATGTCACTTAACCTGGTTTTCAGGCATGCATGTGCCTCAGAATGCTTTGCAATACAAAATCAAAGTAGGTTCCAGGCATGGTAGAAGTCACAGACTCAGTAAGTATGATTAAAACAGCAAAACATACTCAGATTTATAGCCAGAAAAAGATGCATTATTAAACACAGTCCTTTCACCACACTCTAATCATGCTTAGTACAATATTTGCCCACCCAGAAGCCCATGTCCTTTGTGAGCCCTGGATGGCAATGTGTATGAGTCAATAGTATTATTATCTAGTTCTGCTCACTGGTTGTCAGAGAGGATGGTAAGCAGAAGGTTTCCCCTCAGACCTCCTTTACTGGGCCTATATATACCCTCCCTCCAGCTTCTGTGAGCGGTAGTGACTCACAGTTTCCTCCTTGAAATAGTTACCTTTGGCCAAGGAGAGTTCCCTTGCCTGGAAGGTAAGTTGCTCCTTTCCCACAGGAAGCTCATAGCTATTAACTGATTCATACAGCTACAAAAGCAGGGTAAAGTTAGACTATCTCTGAGATCACATTCCAACTCATCCATCTTGTTACCCATTCAGCTTCCTTCAAGCATCCAAGAACTCTCTTCCAATAAATCACATGCCATGGAATCCCTGTCTCAGATATTGTCTCTAGGGAACCTGACCCAAGACACAAAGTTGGAAGCAATGATACCTAGAAGTGTAAAACTCTTTATATCAAGGTATATATCAAGGTATGATATCAAGATTCCAGATTCAGTAGAGTTGGTGGTGGGATGTGCTTTCAAACGGGGGCAAAGTGGCATCCTTATTTGGGGCCATGAAGGGACAAGAGCGGTTAGACTGGGAAATGGCCGGCAAAACTTGTGTCTGCAAGTGGTACAGGAAGGAGACTGAATCCCTGGATCCCCAGTAGTCTCCTAGGTCAATCTCTCCATATAAGCCAATGAAAGAGTGCAAACTCACCAAGAGAGATTCCTGTATTATCCTAGCATATCCTTATCCTGACCCAGAATCATCTTCACCAATATTTGAGCCACAGAAGTTCTCTGTCATCAGAGACTACAGCCTATGCTAGTATAGATGTAGTTCACACATTCAGACTCCTGGAACTCCTGGCCAGGTAATTGTGTAGGTTGTGCCCAGTTTTCTTATTCATTTTACTGGCACAGCATTTTATTTACATAGTACAAGGGAGTTTATTGCATTAGAGTTAAGGCTGTTAAATTCAAAGTGAAAAACAATTATAACCCCACCAATTTTAACCCACTAACTTCTCTAAATCTACACAAACACAAGAAGAGGAAGCTTAATATGAGTTCTAATTGCATTAGCAAATTGGAAAATCTCACTCAGATGGCAAGAAAGTCCAAAGAAAAGGCAACAAAGCTACAAGGTTTTTCTGCGCAGCTATGCTTTGAGTAAGTCGAGGATACTACTGCTCCAAAGTCATCTGCTCTAACCATCATGAAAGCAGGGTTTGACTTACTATCTTGTTTTTCCCAGCTGTTAACAAGACTATCATATTGGACCTCTGGCTACATAAAAAGTATAGCAACTTCTTAGCAATATGACTTCTATCATCTAGTATCCCCAAATCTAGTCATCACGGATAAGGATTAAATCATGCCATTAAAAGACTGTTACACTATATTAAGTAGAGGTCATGGTATAACTTCTTGACTACACTATCAATTGCAAAATAATGCGGTGTTTTGTACCCCAGGCTTTGAGTTAGACTTTGTGAGAACGATTCCTATTACTCCTGGACCTCAGGATGAGGCTAAATTTTTATCACAGGATGAATCAAATGGAGACAGGAGTAGGAGGCCATCAAAGTACTGTTTCTCTACCTCCTTTGAGATCCCTACAGGGACAAGATCAATAAAGTTCAATGAGGAGATAATCCACACAAACAGGAGAGCTCATACCCTCTCTGTTAGAAAGTCTACTTTGGAGAACAATTTGGCAAGAATATAAAGGCTGAAGAGGAACAAATCTTTTGACCCAGAAACTTCATTTCTAGTTTTATACCAAAAACAATGCTTATCAGTGCCAGATGTACATTGGAATTATCTGGGGAACTTTAAAAAAATACAGGTGCCTGGGTTCCACTTTCAGTGATTATGATTAATTGGGCTGAGTGCTCCCTGGAAGGGTGACTTTTTAAAGGTCCCTAGGCAATTGCGATGTGTAGAAAAGATTGAGATCCACTGCCCTAGAGACCTTTTCTCCCATGTGCCATAAGGACATTTGACATAATTGTTTGTGACAGCATTGTTTGCAGGAGCAAGACATTGGAAATAACCTAAATACCCATCAATAGGAGAGTGCATAAATAAATCATACTATATTCCTGTAATAGCATTCCTCTGGGTAGTTAAAGATGAAAACAGTAGATCCATGTGAAGAAATACATTTAAAACATAAAATGAGTTATAAAATAACACATATAGGGTGATATGACTTATGCAGAGTTTTAAATATTTCACTACCATTTTTGAATATGTACATATATAGTAATAGTACTAAAAATGTCAAATAGTACTAAAAATAGTACTAAAAATGTCAAATAAATACAAAAATTAGGATGATAGTTAACCTTGGAGGAGACAAAGAATAATAAGACTAGGCAGGAAACACAGAGGCTTTTGATTCTAACTATAACATTTCATTTCTTTAAACAAATAGAAGGCAAGCATGAGAGAAATATTAGCTTTGATAAATTGAATATGCGTATATAGCCATTATATTATTTTCTGTGGGAAAGCTTGCACAATGCTTAAAATCATAGAACATAAAAGTGATCAAGCAGATAAAATGAATCAACATGTGCATAAGCCCCAAATTCATCACAAACTCAAAAGTACAAAGAGCAGATAGTGATTCCTCAAAAGAAATGAACCAAAACATTGAAGATCTTTCACCATTTAGGTTGTATTAAGGCTTCAGAAAAAGTCCAAAGCACTAGCTGAATAATATCAAATGCTGCCATGCATATTTAAAACAAAAAGGCACCTGTCAAAGGAAATGGACAGGTACTGTACATTTCACATGTTCCCATCCATTCATCCAGAGTTTCTTTTTTGAGAACCTATTGTATGCCTGGCCCTGAATGAGGTGTAGGGTTTCTCTTTTATCTTTTCCAAATCATGAACCCAAATGACCGTGAGTTTCCTTTTTCATTGGTACGAGTTTGCAAAACCATGCTATGAATCACAGAAATGATTTTTCTTGTGCAGAGTTTTCCCATTTTGGTTCAAAGGCATCAAATGTCTGCAATTATCTTCGTGGAGGTTTGTGAAGTGAACAACAAAAAAGTCCTGCAAATAAACTTACTTTTAAGAGAGAAATATACATGGGAAATGGAATCCTGGGAATGGAGGAAGGGTGGTAAACAGAGGCAGACAACAATCCTGCAAAATCCAGCAAATCAGGAGAGGGTTTCACAAAACCACAAAGATGGAACTTAGAATTTTAACCAGTTTTGATGAAGTAGTATCCAGAAGAATGGGTGGTGTATGCCAGTCCTTTGGGTCTATCATCTTGTTGCCAAACCAGTTCTCCTGGCAGGGCATTTGGCAGCACTCTTTGACATCTGCTTGCCAAGATATTCCTTGACACAGTCCTTTGTTAAGTCACTGGAGCTTTGGTCTCTGTGTCCCCAAAGCAACATAAGTTTCTGTCTGGGCTCAAATGCGTAACTGGACAGACCTAAACCACTTTCTCTCACCTTTGCAAGTTTCCAAGCTTCTTCTTTTTTTGTTTTTTACCCTGGAAAGTGATCAAAAATGCACTGCTGCCAAACCTGTTTGGGAGGGGGCAGGCACATAAGAAGGGAATGCTATCAAAGAACCAGAAATCCTTGGAGAAGGAAAACTCGAGGGCACACAACTTTTCTAGGAGTGTATCCACAACAAGGAGTAAAAGAGGCCATGCTGGCTCTGGTCCTGCTGCCCTCACATCTTCTCCTCATCCAGAAAGGCTATATCTCCCAGGTCCACTGGCTTCGAGCTAGGATCAGTCAATGGGAGGCACTGAAGGGAAGCTAGAGGGCAGGAGGGGCAGGGTGGAGGGGAGTAAGACATTTCTTCCCTTGACTCTTAGGCTGGGACCACATCTCCTCTAGGACCCCATCTCCCACCAGGATGACTCACCACTGTCCCAGCCTTTGCAATTTGCTTCCAGCCCTCAGTTCTGGTAGCAATGCCCCTTCCTTCTGTCCCTCTATTTTTTTTAATTTTTATTTGAAAGAGAATAAAAGAGTGTAGTAGCTTCCTGTCATTGCTAAACCCCAGGTTACATTATCATTCTCTACTTGGCTTCTCAGCAATCTAATTCTCAGTGTGACCAATTCCATGCATTAAATTCAATTCTCTCTGTGAGAAATACCTACTGTGGTTTTATTTTCCTAATTAGATGTTGCGTTTACAGTGTGTGTGTGTGTGTGTGTGTGTGTGTGTGTGTGTGTGTGTGTGTGTTATTGGGGATTGAACCCAGAGTCTTTGCACTGAGATACATCCTCAGCATTTTTTAATTTATTTTGTGACAGGGTTTCACTAAATTAGTAAGTTGCTCAGGCAGAACTCACACTTGAGATTCTCCTGCCTCAGTCTCATGTTTTATTTCTGACTGATATATGCCAATAGGTATTTGGTTTTGAGGCAGAAGACCTAGATTTATATCTGAGCCTTAATACTGCCTAGGACTGGGCATTTTTACAGCTATTCTAAGCTTTCACTTTCTCAATTTCAAAATGGTGCTAATGATGTCCACTGGGTTGCTAAGTTTAGATGAATTATTTGATCATGATAGCATTCACTTGTAATCTCAGCACTCTGGGTGGTTGATGATTGCAAGTTCAAACCCAGCCTAGACAACTTAGTGAGACCTTATCTGAAAAAAAGTTTTAAATGACTGCTGGAAATGTCCCTCAATGCAAATTGACTGAGTTCGTTCTCCATTACCTCAAATAAAAAAAAGTTTAGGAGAATTAGATGAATTGATATATTAAAAGACATATATTCAAAGAGTGATAAACAAACCTAAGCAAGTATTACTATACTATCAGTAATATTGTCATTAAGTTTCTGACCTATGGTTAACATTTTTATAAAATGATTCATTTTATAAATATAAAATATTTGCTCTTTCCTATCGACTCATCTCTAAAGGGCATTTTATTAGATATTTTAAAGTGAATATTTCCTTTTCTTTTTGAAAATGTTTACCATGTAAATACACAGCTAAGCCAAGATAGGATTGCTAAATTCTATTGGATCAAGCCCCAGATAAACACAAGGTATCATGAAATGGATGCGTGAGACAAGATTGGGAAGTGTTTTGAAAGGGAGCGAGGAACATTCATCTGGACTATCACTATTCCCTGTAGGTAATAAAAATCTTGACTTCTGCTTTACTGCCCCAGCCAGTTGTTTGTAATTCCTTCAGATCAGGATAGGGAAAAGTGAGTTTACAAGAAAGAATTACCCCTAAACTGCCCACCTGCCCAAGATGACTGGACTTCTGCTTTTTTGCCTATGGTTCCAACAAAAAGAAGTGGTCCATCAGAACTCAACATCCAGGCACAGGAAGCATTTTTCATGGGGTGTGGTTTCAGTTAGGAAGTTCCTTCCTAATGGCATGCCCATGCAGTCTCCCACCAGTATTCTAAAACCTACATCAGGGGAAAGAAAGCTGATCATTCTACAATCAAGAACTCTAAACTCTAAGGGAATTGGCTGCTCTGTCATTGGTGAGTGTCTTGGTTATTTTTCTCTCATTGCTGAGACAAAACACCTGATACCCAAAAATGAAGGAAAAAAAGGCTTACTTATCTTACAGTTTTTAGAGGTTTCAGTCCATACTCAGCTGGTTCCAAGGCAAGGTGGCACTGCACAGGGGCAACCATTCATGCCAGCAGCAAGTACCAAAGGCGACGAGAGCAAAAATAGGAAGAGCAAGACTCTTTCCCTCCCTTATATTGTAAGCCAGCTAACCTCCCCTGAGCGGGTACAACACTCACACCACCAATCCCAGTACTAGACAACAAACCAATCACAAACACTTGACTCAGCTGCCTTGGAAAAGCCACCCCTCATGACCCATGAGGCTTTGGGAGGACATGCAAACACAAACCATAACACTAATCTTGGTTTTGTCTAAGAATTGTCTAGAAGAGAGATGACTTGGGATATGTGCTACCCAGTGAGGAGAAGGGTGTCCTCACTTTTGAGCAAGGATGCAGAAGCAAGGGACTGGGGGCACCAAAGCTGAGCACAGAAATCACAATGTGGTCAAGGATTCTTCTTCAATTATGATTAAATGAGGAGAAATCTTACTGGAATGAATTTGGAAACAGAAGGTAAAATTATCAGAGCTTTTGAAAGATGAACAAATGTCATTCCCTCATATTGTGGAAAGAAGGCCATGTGGAATTAGTCCGAGAGTCCTCCTGGACCTATTCTGTACTTCACTCCAGAGCCATTGTCTCACTTAATATTTCTATGACTCTTGGAGCTGGGTCTCATTCTTCGTCCCCATTCTCAGATGAGGAAACATAGGCCTACAATATTCAACAATTGAGCAAACTACTTTTCAAACCTAGGTTGCCCAGTTCACCAGAGAGTACATTCCCCTGTCACACTGTGCCCTCCTGGTTGGTGGGGACTTTGAAATCAATAGGAATTTGGCACTCTCAATCCTATTTGGCACTCTCTGCCTTCTAGGTTAAGATGGCAAGTTGGTGCTTCTGAAAGTTCTGTGCCTACGAAATCTCTCGGAATCTTGTTAAGATGCAGATCTGGATGCAGTAGGATTAGGGTGGAGCCCGAGATTCTGCATTTCTGACATACCCCTAAAAGATGCCAGTGCTGTGGTCCAGCAACCTCACTTTGAGTAGCAATAGCACACATTCCCATATATCCTCTACCTTTCTTCACTAATTCAACCAGTCACTCATACAAAATGTACCGAGTCTATTAAGTACCTATTATATTCTGGGCATGGTGCCGGGGGCTAAGGATGCAGCAGTGGACAAGCAGACAAAACATTTTTCCCCTTTGAAGTTTCACTGAGGTGGAAAGATACAGAAATGTGGAAATCAGTAAATAACACAGCATCAGTGACTGGGGGTCAGAAGGGAGGTTTTCTGACCTGAATCCATGGACTCCTCAGACATTGATCTATGACAAATGGAACCAAGCACCTCGAATGGCCATCCTGAATCAAGCTGTCAGTGCTCCATAAAGATCAAATGATTTGACTAAGATACATAAATCAAAGTATGAGATGAAAGGATATAATGTTGGGGATTTGTTTCCCAGTAATGTAGTAAGGAAAGTTGGTGAGGGTAGAGGTGAAACAAAATTGGTTGTGTGTCAGTAATAGTTGAAGCTGGTTGATGGGTAGCTAAGGAAGGTTCATCATATTATCCTGTTTGTGATATATATGACATTTGCTAGAATTTTTTTAAAATGCTTCAAGTATGTAAGGGTTGGAAAGTAACTCCTGCCCTCAAAGAATTTATAAGCCTTATGTAGCCTATCAGAGACACTTAACCTACAATTCAGAGGCTCTAGGAACTTGAATAGAAATTTTTAATTTTATTTTTACACATATCTAGCCAAAATCTAGCCTTTGTCTCAGTTATGAATGAAGGTAACAAATCATGGTAGCATTAGCAGAACCTGTTACGTTGTCACCAATAGAAGCCACAAGTATTTTCATATCACAGGAAAAGTTGTTACAGATACTTAGAAATATCACAACTTGAAACCTTCTACTAGATCTTGACTAGGTTAATAAGAAGTGTGTATTTTCCTATATCACAAATTCATGTTTTCCTAACCTTAGTCCCTTTGTAACACTATATGTTTCAGTGTACACATTTTCAGACATGAATGAGAAGTGTCTAGGTTTCACCAGCCTGCGTAGGAAAAGTTAAGAATGCCAGCTCTAATTCCTGGTTCTAGGTCAGAGGGACTGCATACCGCAGCTCCGCCATGCTCCTGTACCCCACATTTTCTCTCCCTGAAAAGTGTGGGTCCTTCAGCCCTCAGGTCGCAAGTCATTTTCACAAGAGCCCTCTGACTAGGCAAAAGAAGCTAGAAGCATTTGAAAGTTTCCAGCATCTTGGAGATAAGCCCTGGCTCTAATATGAGAAAAAAACACCACAATGGATTAAGAAATGTTGGGCACCAGGCCAAATAAAATGCAGCATTCTTCTCTGTTTGTCCTTTCTGGATCATTTGTGCCTTATCTATGGGAATCTCTGCCTATAGTGGAAACTCTTGAGTGACAGTTACGTAGCCATTAGAGTCTGATAGGAGAGAGCTTGGGAGGTGGGAGGGAAGGGCAGGCGGGTGGGATGCTGGCAGAATACAGGTGAGGAGAAACATACTTCTGTAATTGGGTTTTTGCTGGCTTACAGACTGCAAGCTGGTTGCCAGGATGGTGGCGTGTATGGTATTGGCTCAACTCTCCAGTTTGGAAGGGCAGCAAGCCTACAGATATGATCAGAGCTGTAAAGCTGCACTTTATTTGGGGACTGAGAATTTCTGATTCCCTTGAGCTCCCCACACTGGTGGCTTTGGTGTAAAACCTTGCTATTAATGTTTTGACTCCCGGCTAAGGTGCTACGGGCTCTATACAGCCTCAAGTTCCTCAAGGCAATGCTTTCTCCCAGGTTTCAAGAGCCAGCCTTGTGGCTTGGGTACACCTGTTAACACTGCCCAAAGTGCCCCTTTCACTTCCCTTTGCCTTTCATCATGGACTAAAATTACAGCTATTGAGCTGGCCTCGCCTTCGGAGTCTGTAACCAGATACCATGGGACAGTCAAGTCTGTCTCTGCACTCAGCAGAGGAAGAAAGCAAGGGCGGGTACGCTAGGGAGGGAAGGGGACACTTGGGGACATGCCATGTCATGAGAAACTAGAGACTCAGAGACCGTGAGAACTAGAGTGCAGCTCTATGGCCATGGCATCAATCCCATACCAAGGAACCAGGGTGCAAATCCTCTACCCCCAAAATAAATAAGTCCGGTAAAAGACTGCCCTGGAGGGCAAAAGCCTTATATTAGAAGCCTCCTGAAGACGGAAGGCAGAATTATGAAGAAGGAAACAAAAATAAGTAACTGGATCACTATCGAGTTGCTCCTCCTTTATAGCATAGGAATTCCTGTTAGGACGAGGAGGGCCCGGGACTCCATGGCGGCTCAGCCACTTCCCAGCTGTGTGACTTGGGCAAGTCCCTTAACCTCTGGAACCTCAGTGTTCCCACACATAATAAATGCAAAAAGCAAGGCCTACCTCATCTAGGCTTCCATGAAAATTAAATGAAACAACATTTGCGCTAGCATTTCACAAACATCAAAGTGCTCCAAAGCCATGCAGCACGCTTCCTGTTACCCAGACAAGGAGAGCTGAGTGCTTCAGAGATGAGGCATTGGGATTGGACCAGCTGGGTGTGAACCCAGGTACCACCTCCCAGATATGCATCCTCTATCAAGTGCATCAGTTACCTGTGCCTCAATTTTCCTCTCTAAAATAGAGCTTAAAAGTTGCAGCACCTACCTCATGGGGTTGTCACTGTGGTTTAAAAAATTCATGTAAAACAGGCTAGGTAGTTCCAGGCACAGACATAGTAGCTACTCTGCTTGTTGTTTATTTATTATTGTTGTTGTTGTTTACTGTTCGCTCATCATTCATAGCCCTCCTGATCCCACTGAGGATACACTTCACCACGCACTGCTTTTGGGCTTGGTCGTTTCACTTGCTCTGTCCAATGGGATGTCAGCCAATATGGTGTGAGCCAAAGCTAAAAATGTGCCTGTCCTGTGGGGCCTGCCCTGCTGTGCCTCTGCCATTACATCAAGAAGAACATGCCCTGGGGAGCCCAGTGTCTCAGAAGAATAAAAGCCACACGGAGCAGACTGGAACCAAACCCAAAGACTGGGGCCAAGCCCAGCTTAGATTAGTCAACATGCAGATTTACTGCTTGCATCAGAGTTGCCACAGCTGACCGGCAAAACTGAAAACATAATGCTTGATATGTGCCATGGAGGTTTGAAGTTATTTGTCATGCAGCAAAAGCTGACAATTGTTAATTTTCCCAAGCTGTATTTAGCTTGTACCCTTCAGAGTTCTAATGCTAAATTTTTAAAACGCTTTCCATTCTGTTTTGGACAACTCTCTGTCTGTCTCTCTCTCTCTCTGTCTCTCTCTCTCTGTCTCTCTCTCTCTCTCTCTCTCTCTCTCTCTCTCTATATATATATATATATATATGTATATATTAAAAAAAGAAACGTGAAGCACAATTACTGTCTTTCCATTGCAGGATATATTAAATGAGCATGTGTTCATTCACTTTACCACCATTTACTGAGCACCTACTACATGCTGGTGCCACACTAGTTATTGAGGTAACATATGCTTCAGAACTATTTGCTTTTAGTTCCTGCAGCTAAATCATCTTCCACTGCCTAATATGCCTGACATGCCGATTCTTAGAAAGTTGAATCCTCTCCTATGCTGCATTAGTCTCAGCCAGGGGAGGAAGGTTTGTATGTTCTGACCACCAATGGGATCCACTGAAATCTTTAGCCAGCCATGTGTCTGCTCAGTAGGAAGGCCGTCAGTGCCCAGGATACTCTCAACCCTGTAGAAAGTTCTACAGCCTCCAAATTGCCACTGACATTCAGAATCCAAAGCACTGCTGTCTTTTTCCTGGATAAACCCCAGCACATACCCAGGATCCAAAAGGCATCTCTGTTCTCCCTCTGGCTAAAGCAGTCATGGTCTTTAACAGCCGACTGCTTTTCCAGAGCTTGGGGAAATTGAAAAGCAGTCCATCTGGAAACCCTTTTGGTAGGTGATGCTGTTCAGAATGCCAGGAACAGGGATCAAGGGCTGGGCTGCTATTTTATCAGCCCTTCGATGTAGGCCATCTAAAGTCCATTATCCATCCTGGGCCAACTGGCCAAACTCCAGGGCAGCACAATTCAGAGTCCCAGGGTATCTCAGAAGCCATTTCACCCACACTGCCCTCAGTGACCTCAGCCTCAGCTCTGGGGATAAAGAGAGGGTTTAGTCTGCAGATTATTCCCCTTGGACTCCACTGCAAGCCGTGAAATAATGGATCTCATGTACAGAATGTTTAAGCTCTCTGGAAGACGTTGCTTTTCTTCTTCACAACACAAAACATGGTGATATAAAAATATTGACAAGTGTTTCTTCTAAGTGCTCACTTGGTTTCTGGAAATTTAAAATATGTGTTTGAATTAATGGATGTAGGATTGGGACTGGTAATATATGGGTAACCTGGGGACCTCTGTGGACCTACCATAGCATGGTTACCTCAAACTTTAAATAGGCCGTAAATCTTAACTTTGAGTTTCTGCCAGGCTTCTTGTAAGGAAAGGGTGGCTGCCAGTGTGTGCAATGTGAAACATTCTCACTGTGGAACTAAACCGCGGGTGGCGGGACAGGGTGTGTTACACCAGTTATAAGGAAACCACTCTCACTAATGCTGTTGCCTGCCATTCCTACCATCATTTTGTAGTGCTGGGGATTGGATGTAGGCTCAGTGTATGCTAGGCAAGTTCTCTACCACTGAGCTAGATGTTCAGCCTTTAATCATGTCTTTATATTTGGTGTTTTTGATACCTTACGGCCTTGCTTACCAGAGAAAGATGGTCCTCCCAGGACCAGCTAATTCCTAGACACAAAAAACTTGAATGGGAGCCTGCTTTTCATATGCAAAACAACCATTCCACATTTCTGCACTCTAGGCCACTCTATTCCCCTTTCCTAATCACCCAGGTCCAGGTATCAGACAAATGGGGAGGGGGTCTTTGGCCCCACAGCAGGCTGAAATGATTCAAGCTAGCCAAATCTGCTTACCTCGCCTTGCCCATTCCTTCCAAGCAAAGCTCTCTGGATTGGCAACATATGAGAAAAGGAGTAGGTTCAAAGGTAAATGCTTAACAACCGTCTTTTCAAATAAAAATGCCTTGGTTAGTAGTGTTCAGGTATCTATGATGTAAATAGTCCTACCGTGGCTGATTTCAAGCTACCAATATGACAGGAGATGCACACAATTGGCTCTTGCAAGCCTTTTCACGTTGGGCTCTAGCACACCAAAGGACAGGACATATGCAATTTGTGGGAATTCCAAAAAATGGGAGCATCAAGATTCAAGAGCAAAACAGTTGCTTGATCCTTCCCTCAAAAGGGCTCTTTTCCCTCTCCTCTGAGACCTATGGAAAGTTAAAGAAAGAGCACTCTTGCCAAGATCCTTTAGAAGCCCAGGAGCATCCCTCATTGCAGCACCCTTTCGGGCCAAATGCAGCTCAGGAGCATGCAGGGTGTAGGGCAGACAGGCTAAGAGCCAGTGTCACAAAGCCCTGCCTTGGACTGAGAGCTCCATTGCTCTGTGACCTTGGGCGAATTAGTCTGACTGCAAACCTTAGTATCCACATCTATAAAATGGGAATAACAATGGCAATATTTCTAAGTTATGAAAAAGGCTAGGAATGATGGAGGTTTAGGATATAGCAGAATACTTGACATAGATAAGTTTTTAGCCGAGTTAAGAGAGCCATGGATAGACCTTTTTTGTTAATTTATAACTGAAATTTAATATTTCTTTCTATTATAAGTGAAAATAACATTTAAAAAAGTAATAGTAGGACTTGTGAGTTCATAAACAATAAAAATCACAGATAACCTCATATCACACCATATTTGATATCCTGAAATATTTATATTGCTATTACTTCAAATTATGATGGTTGTTGAAGTCACCGCTAACACCAGCTGTTTTATATAGTTACAAAGATCCACGTCTCTATTGCAATATCACACTTTTTAAAATATTTAGATAACTGTGTTTAAATATACTAGGTTGCCATTGTAATTTTACACACTATATTTTATGCATTGGGAAACACTATTCTAAAAAGGGATATTTAGGTTTCACCAGATTGCCAAATAAACCTCAATAATCCCTTGATTTATACAAAATGAGTAGCTTGTTATTGTGATTATTATTGTTTCTATTAGCCTTACACCCTCTGGGATATTAGCAGCCTTGCTTAGGTGTGAGCTCCCTGGAAAATACCACACATGTCCGCAAATCTGTCAGAACATCACGACAGCCGTTCCCAGTCCCTTTGTACCACCCTGGCCTCTGGTAGCCACTGTTCTATCCTCTATTTCTGTGAGCTATCTATACAATTATTATTTGTCAGTTAAAAATAAAATAAACCTTATAAGTAAAAAATTACAAACAAGAGAAAACTACTGAATAGTGGGGCCATACTTGCAACTGGTGTCCTCTTTTACCCCTCAGGAATCTCAGCTAGGGTTCAACTAGCCCCAGGCACAGCACTGCAATCCACAATGGCTCCAGATGGAACCTCAGATCTACGCCCACTGACTGGAAGTTCCCTGAAGTATTTTTCCACTCTGACTTCTGTAGAAAGCTGCTCCTGGAGCCCTGAAGCCACGGCTACTGGATGTTCCCAACAAAAAACAAATTCTAATATTCTGCCCTGATCTATGTATGCTTCACAAAACCTCCACATGGCGCCTTCGACCATCAGAGACTTTGTAAGAGACAGAACACAGACGTTGGGGCCACCGAGTCTTCATCTGTGAGTCATTTGAGACCTTGGAAAAATATTTAGGGAATAAACAATTTTGTTGGTTAGGCACAAGCACCGTGGAGGACGAAAAGTTTAATTTGTAGAGGAAGACTTTAGATAAATTGCTACTTGGGCACTTAATACTTCGTCTTGCAGCTGAGGCATTTTAGGAGCTCCCTATAAAATCCCTGAGTTGTCTCTTGTCCCTCCCACTGGGAATAAGTGGAAGCCCAGAAGCTGGCAGCAGAATTTCACTGTAGGAGCTCTCCTGACCGCCTCTAGGCACTCCACATCTGTAATAAAGCAGCTCTTTCATTCCTTTACACAAATTTCTGAGCTTAATGTTATTTTTATCTTCATTTGAGAGAAGAAGAAATTAGTACCCAGGTCACAGACATAGTAAGTGGTAGAAGCAAGAGCTGAACCCAGCTCAGTGAGACTCCAAAGCCTGTACTCTTAGCCACTATTCAAAATAGATACATTCTCGGCTACTAAGACTGGAGAACTCACTGGACAATTAGGCACATTTCAAGCAGTACTGGGGTACCAGAGACTTGTGACTCTGGCCAACTCTCTGGCTATAGTCAACACATCAGCCTTGGATGTTAAATCTGATGAGATAGAACTGCTGGTTGATTTGACAATTGGGAAGCAAAGGATGCTGTGTCAGCTGAGTTACTATGATAAAGGCATCAGCTGCACAGACAACCCTTCCTAGTCCCCTGTCATCCTTTCTGTCTCTCAGAGGATGTGTCAGGAAGGATCATTTCAACTGAACTCTAAGCTGCCCTGCAGGGAATGCTCCAGAGAGCTATTCCTAGCTGTAACATCAGGCTTTCTGCTTCTGGCTTCAGCAGAAAGCTACAACTTTTGCCTCCCATATAATTTCTAAACAAGCCAAGAATGTCTCTCAGAATGTTCAACCTTTGAGTTTCCCAGTCTGAAATTGTGATGGATCCATTAAAATTCCCAGGTCAGATATAAGTGTTATCAGGAATTCTTCTGCAATTTCACACAGCACTTCAGAGTATACAGAATGCCTTGTAATTATTTCCATAAGCTTTTGTGAATGGTGGCATCTATTTTGCTTGACATAATCATGCATTCAGTACCAGAAGTATACTAGTAAATGTTTAACAACCAACATACTACAAGGAAAAAACAAGCCCTGACTTGTCATGCTTGTTGATTTCTGTGGTGTAAATACTCCCACCATGGCTGACTTCACATTGGCTCCCAATCTGAAAGTAAGAGGCGTACACAAAGGACTCATGAGAACAAGTTGCTGAACATGCCACAGCCCAGAACCTAGCACCCAAACATATTATGAAAAAGCTCATCTTTCAATAGTCCTCAAAATACCAAATACTTACTAGGAGTCTGGGATAAGTAACATGTGATGAAGGGTAGTTGAGAACGAGCTGAGCAGTAAGATCTTGGGAGCTGATAGCATTGTGTCTCTGCTATTTAAAACCAGACTCCAGGACAACAGATGCAGAAATCAGGGGGAAAAAATCAGACACCTTCCCCACAGTCTCTAACGTTGCACACTAGGAAAACAAAGTCCATGTCACTATGGATCTCTAGAGCACTTTATACTAGGATAAGCATCATCACATGGTTCTTCAGCTTTGGTCCTTAAAATGACTGCGGGACTGGTCAGTCACCTTCTTCTAGTTTCACCATTGCCTCTGAGATCAGCCTCAGCTCTGGGTGTGCATTTTTAGACTTTGTTTTATTTCTCCTATTTATTATTTACTTCCCCATAAATTCCACAGCTCTCTGTCAACTCTTTTGAGATTGTTCAAGGGTATTGAGAAATAAATAAATCTGTGGAAATTAAAAGAGTGAATAAATTGTATTTGAAAACCGTGAACTGCTTCACAGTTGTCATAAATAACAACAGCCCACCCACCGCACATTCCTGTGCTCAGAGGAAACCTCAGTTGTATTCACCTCCAAGGAAACGCCTGAGAGGCTCCTAGATAAGCCAACCCTCTTCATTATCTTGACAGTAATGCAAATAGCAACTAATGACTGCTTGCTGTGGGACAGACATTTGACATACATCACAGGCAGAACATTGATGATGAAAGAAAAATCATAGTCTCTTGCCCTGTGAGAGAGAAAGAACAGAGGAAGAAAGAAGTGAGGGGAGTTATCAAAAGTAGTGTTTTTTCAACATGTAGCAACAAACTAATTTTAAAAATAAGCATCTGTATACATGTAATATTAGAAAGTCCGGGAAACTTTGGGAGGATTGAGAAGAACTGACTGAAAAGAAAACTTTCTGAGATTCCTGTGTGTGTTTGTAAGATGAAAAGAGGTTGTCTTATTTTGCTTTTGAGAACTGTTGCCCTAGCTTATTAATTTGAGAAAGAAGAATTATATCCAGTCATTTCTGGGTGCTACATACTTTATATTGTGACACTACACCAAGACTGGACCATGTCGAGCTCCAGTTACATTGAATACACTATATTATTTCTGTTACTGAAATAAATCTTCAGGCGGGCATTTATATTCCCATTTCATGATGATGAAGCAAAGTCTCCAAAAGAGAAAGCAGCTATTCCAAGAGCATAAGATGCAGTCTCCTGCTAGGTGCTGACAGTATTCTAATCTTGATCCGGACAGTAGTTACACAAAGATATGAAGTCATGGTTATAGTTGCTATATATGTGTTTGTGTGGTTTTTTAAATACGCCTTTTAAAATCTTTTTTATTCCACGTTTTTTTCTTTGAAACATGATGGAATAAATTGCATTTTAAATAACAGCCATGTGTACACATACATACACACAAGATACATGCACATACACATAAGACAGAATAAGACAGAAAGTTCAAATGCGATGGAAAACATACTCTACACAACACAAACACTTGCAACATCAGATATATAAAGGAGCAACTCATTTGTGACTGTGTTGAAAAAAAAAACAGATTACTTCCAAACCCAGGAGAACATAGCATCCCTGGAAGTTTCCATGGTTTTCGGGTCAGAGTCAGGTGGAGAAGAAGAAAAGTCATGTCAGGAGCAGCAAAGATTGTCTTCCCCACCTCAAATGTCAGTACCCACTGATCACAAACTCACTCCCACAGCTAATTAAAGTAAATGTCACATAAAGTTATGAACACCACTTTATTCATTAAATGTACTCGAAGACCTTTCTGGGGAATTTTCTTTTAAATCAAAGAGGAGGTTTGCACTACATAAGAGCATTGTAACCCACACCAGCCAGGAGGTCAGTCACATCACTGAATAGATGTTTGGTGAGATGTTTTCATTCTCAGGCTGCACTAAAAATAGGAAGAAGGTAAAGTTTAAACTTTCAACCACCTCATTTGCAGTGCATTCCTCTATTTGCAACTGTCATTCCTGACTGCACAGCCATAAATGGCAGCCATGTGCGCAGGAGGTCATGGGCACATCTTTCCAGCCCCATCACTTGGTTCCATGGTAGACTACACATATAATTAAAAAAATGCAGAATCACCATGTGATTTCAAGCTAAGACTTCAGAGTAATTTTGCACTTGAAATCTATATCCCTAAACTATCAAAGTAGGCATTTTCTTTTCTCTGCCAACAGGAGCTTTTCAGTGGAAAAATTTGAGAACTAACAAGAACTTCACAGCGTAATATGGTATTTAAATTGACATTTAAATTAATCAAAAGTTTAAATACAGTTCAACTGAAATTGAAGAAAAATAAAAATTCAGTTCCTCAGTTATACTAATGTCAATGTAAGTGGCCTTAAGTGGATAGTGGTGATCATACTGGACAGTATAGATGGCATCTTAGTCACCTTCCTTGTCGCTGAGATACAATACCTGACACGCGCAACTTGAAGAAGTTTATGTTGGCTCTCAGTTTGTGGCGGTTTCAGTGCATAGCTGGCTCCAAGGCAGGGCAGCATGGCACAGGGGCATAGTGGAGGAAAAGCTGCTCACATCATGGTGCCCAGAAAACAGAGAGTGAAGGGAGGAACCAGGGAAAGAGATACACCCTTAGAGGTCACACCTTCGGTGATCTGCCTCTTCTGACCAGACCATACCTTCTAATAGCAAGCCACCTATAATGCCCTATAACCCACCATCTTCCAAAAGCTCCACTTCTGAGTCCATGAGGTTTTAGAGGAACATCAAGATATAAGCCATAACAGATGGGAAACATTTCCATTACCACTAAAGTTCCACTGGTCAATGCTGGTCTAAATTTATAAAAAGTCTTGTTAATCTATAACGATACTTCAAGATCTTTCCCTCTATGCTTGAGATGAGGAAGAGGCCTAAGGTACTAGACAGACTGCCTTAGAAAATGACTTTTAATTCCTTGGTCACATTAGTTGAGAGGCCACCAAGTGTGCTATGTGGTGGTAGGGAAATCAAACAGATGGGCACAAATCTTGGCTTTAAGAAGCATACTCATAAATTATTCCTATACAAGAACACGGAATCAGATCTACTGTCAGCACTGTGTTCATAGCACCACTCCCCACCCAACCTACAGGAGCAAAAATAGCACCGGTTCCAAAATTAAGCCCACCCATTTGTAAACCAGAATTCACATTGAGCAAATTACAGATGGGGGCCTGAATTTGGTTGGGAAAATCCCTCAGTAGCCACTACTCTAAGTCAACTTTGAATCTCAGTTCAAAGTGGTCAGGGGAAAGGTTACTGAAGATCTAGCAAAGCTCTCTTCATGAGACAAGGAATGTGTGTTCTTGAAGAATAGAGAGCTGGAAATGGCAGGGATGAGAGATGAAAGGAAAGGCTGCCCAAAGGACATGGCGGTAGGATCAAAAGGAGAAATTTGTCCCCAATTTATGCCTAGAACATCCATACTCACTAGTACAAGTAGTAACTGTGGTTTAAAGTAAATCTGTTACATCTTCTTGGACTTTCCATTTTACTCCATAACATACAGTGGGGTACCTCAAGGATATCTCACATACGGGAATATTGGAAATTCAATATGAGGTCATGTGCCAATAAATGGCTTCTGTATCCACATACCTTTGCATTCTTCCCTTGACTCTAGGCTCGCTTTATGATTTGTTTCAGTCAATATAATGCAGCAAAAACTGCATCCTGATAGTGTCACAAGTAGGCCTCAAGAGACATGTTTGCGCTCTCATGTTTTATTTCTTATTGTGAAATAAAATGGAAGGTGTCCCTGCTTTCATCCACTTCCCTCTGCCTCCGTCTGTTCTCAACAGAGCAACCTGAGCCAGAATATGCCTCTTCTTTGCTAAAAGCTGTCCAATAGATCTTGTGTTATTCAAAATAAAATGACTTGACTTTGGTGTGGAAAAGGTCTTATAGCCACTCAAAAGGTCCAGTACGACTTGCACTGCCCACCCCACCCCCAAACTCTCTGGGCTGACTTTTCTGCATTCACCTCCCAGGGCTCTGCCTTACCCTCTACTCCATTCGCTCCTCCTTGCTCTTGTTTGGATGTGTCAAAGGCACACTCCTGCCTTGAGGCCTCTGCACTTAGTACTTTCACTGCTTCGGACTCTCATTCCTAGAGAGCCATGTGCCTTATTCCCTTCAGGGTTTTACTCCCATAGCCACTTCTTAATAAGGCGCTCCTTGTTGCTCAAGCCATACAGCACTCTAGCAATCCTCATCCTCCATCTTCCACCCTATAAGCTGAAAAATAGACTCATTTTGTTTATGTTGGTCTCCTCCATTAGATTTTAAGCTCCCCAAGAGCAGAGATTCATGTATGTTTTCTTTATTGCTGTATCCTCAACACTTAAAGTGCCAGGAACACAGGAGCAGCTGAATAAATAGTTGCCAAGTGAAGAAATGAATACATAAAGTTGTGTCAATGCACCACATATATCCTCCAGACCTTTCAGGTGAGCTTCAGTAGGTTTCCAACTGCTGGCACCTGTGTGTCTGAGTTCTGAGACCTAATTTGCTAAACTAAGACCTCAGAAAGCTGCTCTACCAGTTCTTGAGGTGGGCTGCAAATACCAGGGAGCTACCACCCCAAGGAGCAGGCCAGAAACAATGGCTTTTAGGCGGTTGGTGTAGAAATACTCCAGCTCCCTTGTGCTTGAGCTCAATAATCCTTCAGGATTAAGCTTGATAATGTCACTTACTGGTTGCCCCCTTCCCTGTATCATAACCTTACTACTTACTGCTAACCTCCCCCCACAGATAAACAATTTATAGTTGGATTATTGTATCAGGGTGTGTTTCTGGGAGAACCAAAGCCAAGATATCTGGGAGACCTGGCTGATTTCTGGGTTATACACCAAGCAAATATTTTCTGAGCCCCCATAATGTGCCAACTTTGTGCATTTAGTGCAATTCAAGATATATAATTTCTGTCTTTAGGCTAATGAATCTGGCAAGGTAGATTTATGAAGGCTACTAGATTATGAACTACATGACTGTGCTTACCACTTAGCACTTTCCAGGAGGAAAGAGAGAGGAGGGTTTCCAAAACCCATTATGGCTTGCCTCAGTAGCTGTCCCCAAGCTCCAATGGCAAATCCTTAGCCCACCTCTAAAATTAAATAAAGGATCTCTCCTTCTTCAGGCTTCTGATAAATGCAGCATATTCATCATGTGTCCTAACCCAACTAATCCAAGAATCCTGAGGCTATCACAGCTCTAAAATCCATAACCCTTTCCTACGGATCCCTCCCTGCTTTTACTCCCTCTCTGGGTCCCTGCTCTCTCCCACTCAGCTCTCCGAGAGCCATTCCCTGTGGCCAATAAATCAGAGCTCTGAATTCTCTCGCGATGCTGTAAGAAGCTGGCAACAGGCACGCCATGTAGCAAGGGCGGGCAGAGGAGCCCCTAAATCAGAAATAATGAGATTTCCCTCTCTGAGGCAGCGTGAAATGAGAGGCAAAGAGTGAGGTGCCTGGAGATAGGAAAGGGATGAAGGGAGGGGGCAGGAAAGAAAATGAGGTTGCTCTGGGCAGCTTTAACTGGGTTTGCACTAATGAGAGGTATGAGCTAAAGAGCCCTGTGTGAGCACGTACACATGCGACACACACAAAGGTTAAGTTACAGATCATTGTCAGGAGAAGCAGAAAAGGCTTGCAGGGAAATGCTCCTGTCCAGTGATCACAGGTTTTAGGGCATCAGTGTCAGCAAACAGGCAGGGGGGATTCCTGGGAAATAGTAGTACCAAGTGTAAACTTGTCCCAGTGAACAAATAAGACACAAAAAATAGAAAAACCAGGTGGATGGTCAGACAGACACACAGAGAAGAATCAGGATCAAGCTCTAAGGGACTGAGTGACGACCAGGTCACTCTGAAACTGCAGCAGGTCTCTCTCTCTCAGTAGCTGGGGACCAAGACTCGCTTTTTTTCTTGGCTTGTTATCTGAGTGACATTTTTCCTTTATATGGCTTTGAGGAAGCAAGTAGAATACCAGTTTAAGCTGAGAATCTTGACTTCTTTCTAAATTGATCAGGGCAGGCTGTCTGCTCTGGGATCAAGCCTTTCTTCTCATCCTTCCTTCTTCACATTTCTGAATGGATCTGGGCTGTGGCTATGGCCCAATTAAGAAGTTAGAGGAAAATAAAATGGTTCTCTGCATCTCTATGACCTGGGAGATTTAAGAGTAGTTAAGTCATATTGATTAATCATTTCCATTCTCCCTCTTTCCATTTTTTTCCTCACTCCTCTCAATCTCTTATTCTTTCTATATTCTAGAAAGTATGGCTCATTATAGGACAGGAAGTAGAGGAACACAGGAAGACACATACTCTTCATTCTCAGGTGTCAGGAGTTTTTTTTCTGTTCATACATCCAGAATGATACTTTATGAAAGGCTTTCCATGTCTGGGCCTAGCTAGGAGGTGATGACTGGAGCAAGACTGGGACGTCGTAGTGGGTGCTCTGGTGTGCCATCAATATCCCCTTCTGTATTGATATCCCCAGCCCCAGCTGCTGGGACTGTTGGCTGCTGATGACTCATAGCTGTTTCTGTTTCTGTTTCTTCAACTGGCCTTTGGTGCAAGGGAGCTAGCTCACCCAAAATTCTGCCCCCTAAGACAGATGGGTAAAGAGGAAGCACTCTCTCCTGAAACCCTTTACCAACTAGACTCATGGATTTTAAGGCTTCCACACTACAAAAAAGTTCAGTGACTCCTACCTTTCTCAGAACACAGACTTTTAAATAACATAAGTCACCTAATGGTTGGATTCAGGAAACTGAGGGAAGAGCAGAGAAACCTTTCAGTGCCGCTGAGAGGAAAATCCATCATTATTCTTTTTTTTTAATTTTATTTTAAAGACAAAAAAGGAAAAACAGAAAAATCAAGAAGCAAACAAACCTAAAAAACAACAACAAAGGCAAAATGACAACAACAAAAGCAACAGTAGCTATATAGGTTTTCAAAACAAGATAATAGGAATTTAACAATTGTTGTTATATTGTTATCTTCAAAATAGTTGTTACCAGGTACAGGAATAAAACAAAACAGTAAAACAGAACAAAACACTGGATTTCAAAAAACAAGACAAAGGAAATCCCCCACAGTTACCACAATGTATACTGCCATCCCCCAAATATATGCCCAGGCCACCCGCCTCAGGCCTGTGAAGTCAACCAAACACTACAAGCATCAAGCTATTCCTTTCACCTCAGTTGCTATCATCTCACCCTGAGTTCCTCTGAATCAGCCAGTTGCTTACAGGGTGGGGGATGCTCTTTTGGTCTCTCAGCCCATGCACCGGTTAGCTCACAGGAAGGCGTGGTTTGGCTTCTTACTGGGTCTCTTCCCATTCCCCATGGCAGACCTGGCTCACAAGAAGACCCCACCATTATCCTTATTCCAGTTTATTTCAATTTTCATTGGCAAAACTAGCCCTAACTCCCCGATGGAGTGCCTGACACACTGCTCAACTAAAATATAATGTAAGCCACATACATAATTTTAATTTTTCATGAAGCCACATTTGAAAAAGTAAAAAGAATAAGGTGAAATTAAGTTTAGTAAAGTATTTTATTTAATCAGTCTAAAATATTTTTAACATGATCAATGGACAAAATTACTGATGAGATATTTTACATTCTTTTTTATTATATTAAATCTTTGAAATCTAATGTGTTTTTATGGATATAGTACATATAAATTTGGGTGGCATATTTTCATCAGAAATATGTGATCTCTGACTGGGCAAGGTAGTGCATGCCAATAATCCTAGCTACTCCAGTGGCTGAAACAGAAGGATGGCAAGTTTGAGGCCAGCTCAGGCAACTTAGTAAGATTCTTTCTCAAGATGAATAAAGTAAAAATGGGAGAAGGGTGTGACACAGTGATAGACTGCTTGCCTAGCATACAGGAGGGCTCAATCCCTAGTACCATATGTGAAAGAAAGAAAGAAAGAAAGAAAGAAAGAAAGAAAGAAAGAAAGAAAGAAAGAAAGAAAACTTGATCTGTATTCAGACTTTCTGAAATTAGCAGTTGACAAAGTAAGCTTATATACCAAAATTGTTCCAAAGATACTAAAACTTTTGTAGTAACTGGATTAAGTATCAGTTTTACATTTAAAATTAATTAAAATTAAATGAAATTTAAAATTCAGCCTCTCAATCACATTAACCACATTTCAAATGCTCGTAGCACTGTGGCCAGAGGCTGCCATATTGGACAGCACAGTCTTGGGTCTCTTGACAATTAAATATTCTGAGTTGGTAATACACTGGTTATTTAGTTAAGGAAAAACCATCCGATTACTCTTCCTATGGGAAGATGCATCTTCCCTCTTAGTGATCTGGCTGGTTCATATATGTCAGAGGAAAAGCTTCCAGTATAAATGGGCCACTGTTCAAGAACACTATACTCACTTAGTTCTATATGGGCTCTTTAAAAAGAATTTCATAATACCACCACTTATTCTTTCCCACCACTTACTAAGTTGAGTTCTCGTTTTTCTTCTGGTATCTGTCAAGATTTTACTGGCACACCCATGCTTCCTGGCTTGGCTCAAGAGTCTTGATATTCTGTGGTAAATAAATCATGTGTGTTTATATTCAAACTTTTCACTCTCTGCATATCATTGGAAAATCTGAATCTTCTTTATTCAAACTTGTACATAATATGCCTAACTCAAACTTGTACTTAATGCATGGTCTCTGTTCCTTTGACACCTTTGAAAAAGAATATAACCTTTTCCTCCTGTTACAGCTGCTGTCTGGAATTTGAATTCCATTTGCTGAAAGAAACCATGCTTCTGGGATCAAATGTTGACTCACCATTGAAAATAGCTCTGCATATGGAGCCACATCACTCCTCTAGATTGGTGTTCTTTGGGTCCAAAACAACCCAGACTGATTCCATTCCACCACCATACAGAGTGCTCTGTCCTGGGCCTGTGGTGGTCTGGATGGTGAACCCAAATCAGATGTGAGATTTGCTGGAAACATCCATCTTCTGTGCTCACAGCTGGGGATAACAACTGACCTTTGCCCTTTCAAGGTATGTTGAAAGCTCTTCTGCTTTCCATGTCCTTCAGTTCAAATTGGAAGAAATATTCTGCTTTCCATGTCCTTTAGTTCAAATTGGAAGGAATATTCTGCTTTCCATGTCCTTTAGTTCAAATTGGAAGGAATATTAAGAATCAGCTCATCATCCACTGTAGACCTCAACATTGGGAGGCCCCAAAACTGGGTTGGAAAAACTCCTCATATTTAGGAGAACATGACAAACCAGCTTTTTCATAATCCTACAGAGCTCAGAAGTACCTATCTATCTTTTTCTGCATCTCATTTTACCTCTTCCGCTCTTTTGCTTTTACTTTTACTTTCTCTTTACTCCTTGCCTCTGATTTCCCTTAAGGTCAGAGATGATCCTCCAACATGTCAAAACTTTGGTGCTTACCCTGATCACATTTCACAGACAATCTAAATGTCTTGATCTTAACACAAATGGACATGGCGTCGGGAGACTCCCGAGGAAAATCAAGCCTATCATATTGCAAACCAAAGCCAGAATGAGACACAAGAATCTCCAAACAAATTTACGACCACTTGTCTGCCACTTTATACAGCAGAGTTCATCAGATGACATTTTGCTGTGAAACCACTCAGTGTTCTCTGGACTAAGATTTCACCCCAGGGGTTAAGTGCTTTAACTATATATTGAGCTCCCATTAATGCCTTCCATGCCCCCAAGCATACATGCCCACCCTTGAAGGTCCACATAGAGGGTTTGTCTTTGTTCACATGGTTTGCTTTGCCACTGCCTTGGATAGGCACTGCAAGAAGCACCCCTTAGCAGCACATGCAATGGACACCATGCATCTTCTTAGCATTTGATTCTGGCTCCAGCAATTTCCCAAATACAGAGGTAGATTTTTTTGTAGTATTGGGGATCAAACTTAGGGCCTTATATATGCTAGGCAAATGCTCTGCAACTAAGCTACACCATTGGTTCCATTGTCCTGTTAATTTCAACAGAAGTTAAGTTTCATTCAGGCCCCAGAAGCCCCAAAGTATGGCATGAATTTTTTCATTCTAGTGTAACCTTCATCTCCCCACGGTTTTAATTCAAGCAGAAAAATAATATATGTAACACTGTGAACACTACAAGGTATTTGTTGTGAAGGAATTAATAAATAATACTACCCAGGATATAAACCAACCCTTATCAACTGAAAGATTATTTTAAAATAACTTGGTTTAAATCACAATAGGATAATTTATTAAACTAAGAAACAACTAAGTGGTGCTCTTATTTTCTACCCTATTGGCACATGCAAAAATGGAAAATCTTAACAAAGGAGAGATCCAAACCACAGGCCCCTCCCAGACACGGTGGTTCGAAGGTCTAACCTCGTCAGCAGGCCTCATCATAGCTGTGGTTGGCTATGGTCTCTGCACTCAGTCTCTAATGTGCAGAGATAAAACAGACATACACAAACCAAAGTAAATAAATATAGGGCTGAACAAGAAGAAAGGCAGAGAATAAAAGGCTCAACCAAATCACAAGCTAGTTCTTTGAAAAGTTTAATGAAAAGATACATCTTTGGCCAAAATAATTCAGAGAAAAAAGAAAGTAAAGCAATATTCAAAATGTAAAACAATACAGCACCTGCAAGTTTCTCCCATTAAATATGGCCTTTGGTCACACTCTTCCTGGATTTTAAGACTAGATTTTACTCACTTATCCATTTACTAAGCATGTATTGATGCGCCAGGTCTATACAGTGACAAAACCTCCAGGACACCGAAAGCCTACCTTGTCTGTCGACTGATACAAAACAAAGCAAATAAATAGATCATATAATGAGGTAGCAGAAGTGTCTTGAAGAAAAGCAAAGCAAGTCAGCAAATGGAATGCGATGGACACATCATTGTAGATAAAGAAGTCAGAAAATGTCTCTTTTATAGGTGGCTTTGATCAGAGCTCTGAAAAATCTGAGAAAGCAAACTACGAGAATATGTGAGAGAAGAGAATGCCAGCCAGAGAGAAACTTCCAAATGCTGTTCTATAACAAGGGCAGGCCATAGAGGAAAGAGCAGGCTGGTAAGTGCCAAGGTCCAGGGGTGTATTAAGGAGGCCAGCAGGATAGTAGCAGGAGCATAGTGAAGCACTGGGGAAATCTGAGCAGGGAAAATGGCAAAATAAGAGCTAAAATACTCAAAATGTTTATTTCACAAATTTCCAGAAGCAATCACATAAGATTGAACTTGTGGAAACACACCGATAAAGGGTCAACTTCTGCTCTGGAATGAACTTTTAAAAGGAGTAAAGAGAAGAGAAGGGTATCACTTTTGTTTGAGCCTGTCTCTACATTATACTTTGGCTTCCTTAGAGAAACAAAAACTTGGTCTGAAAGGGTCAACCACAGTCACCAAACTGGCTCAGACAGTCCTTGACAGCCTGTGAGAGATTGTGAAATGGGCAGTGTGTGGGAGCAGGGTATTCTGGTTTGGATAATTATGGGAGGAGGGAGGACGGAAGCCCTGAAGGCAGACTGCTTGGATTCAGCTCTGCCTCTTTCAGATGTGTGTCCTTAGGAATGTCACTTAATTGCTTCATGTCTCAGTTTCCCTGGCTGTTAAACAGGGATAAGAACATGACCACCTCCTAGGGCTGTGTAGGACCGGAGTGAAATAACACCCTGGAACGCCAGCACCATCCATGCTCAGGTCCACTCGCAGTCCTGCTTTCTCCCTTCTCTGACGAGGACACGGAACTAAAAGCATCTGTTTTTAACTTCCTTTTTAAAAATGAAAAACCACAGAACTCATTCTTAAAACAAAATCATGTGTGCAATCCCAGCACTATGAAGCAGAGGGAAGAGGTGTTTCTCTGGTGGGAAGCACAACCCCACGGCACCACCCAAGCTCCTGCCTTCCCTCACTGAAGTGGCCAGAAGTCCTGGAGGCCAAATCAGAAGAGCACAGCCAGCCGTCTGTTCTAGAAGGCCTGTTCCATCTGTGGGAGAGCAGAACTGTTTTCACTCACAGAAGGCGGAGGCAGAGGCAAAACGAGCTTCCTGCTTACATAGCCCCTCTTGAATGATCCAAAATTTCCTCTTTTGGAGATATATTTAGAGATCGCCAACAGAAACACAAACCTGTGTTCTCCAAAAGTCATCCACAAGAATGTTCATGGAAGCACTATTAGTAAGAGCCTCAAGCCAGAAAACATCTAGTGCCCAAGGACTGTAGACTGGGTAAATATGAGATGGTCTTGTTACACAATCAAACTTGATGTAGCCATATGGGTGAATGAGCCACTGCTATACAACGAAAAGATCAAATCTCACCAACATAATGGTAAACAAGAGAGCCCAGATACAAAGCACACCCACTGTATGATTCCATTTATATAAAGTTGGAAAACAAGGAAATAAATCAATAGAATTAGACATCAAAAGAATGGTTCTCCTGGGGAGGAGGAGGGAACAGTGGCAGGAAGGAATTCAGGGGTGTTGGTGATGTTCTGTTTCTTGTTTTGTCTTTTTTTTGAAAGCTTATTGTATCTTTATTTTTTAAAAATTTTGTTTATTAATTAAGTTTATTGGTACATTTTAGATATACATAATGATCATATTCATCATAGGGAATTTGTGCCCGTACATGATGTATTTTGAGTCCTCTTGTTTTGTCTCGACCTTATAAAAATTCACCAAATGGTACTATCATTACACTTTTTTATGTGCATGTTAAGCTTCAGGTTTGAAAATACATTTAAAAAAATTCTTGGTAAGGCCAGGCTGTGATAGTAAGGAGAACTCTATGTGGTGGTCATTGGTTTGGATGCTCTGTATACAAAAACAGCCACTGTTGGGATACTACTGTCTCCTAGTCCCTGCCAGTGTAGAGCTGAGAGGGACTGGGGACAGCAAGCACTATGCAGACAGACATCTTTCTGGTCACCTGGCTATGGCTGAACGTGTTAAAGGGTCACAACTCAAGTTTCGAGAGAGAGGCTTTAAAGTACTTTACAGCCAGGTATGGTGGTACATTCCTGTAATGTCAGCATGCTGGGAGGCTGAGGCAGGAGGATGGCAAGCTCAGCAGGGGCAGCTTGGTGACCTAGTGAGACTCTGTCTCAAAGTAAAATAAATAAAGGGCTGGAGATGTAACTTAGTACAAAGGTTCTGGGTTCAATCCCCAATATCACAAAAACAAAATAAATTACTTTACAAACTGTGACTTTTACTTCAGATAGCATGGTGAGTTCATTCCTTTCTTTCTTAAACACTGACAGATGCACCACTGGGAAAACCAACAGTGGATATGGTTGATGAGAAGCAAGTCTAGAAATCCTATTGCTTTTTTTCCTTTCCCCATTAGGGTAGATAAATGTGTGCATTTTTAAATGTTCATAATAGAAACAAAAATAGTCTATTCCCAAGTCCTCAGAGTGGTGATAGGGTATGGTAAGAGACAAAAATAACTATGGCAATTTATATTAATGTGTTCAGATCCACAAATTTGTTCTTTCCCATGAAGAGTTTCTATGTATATTTCACATACTTTCAATTGCCTAAATTTTAAAATAACTAATTATTTAAGTCAAAACTGGCTCCTAATTGCTACATAATGCCTTCTTTTCACCAACCCCCCATTTTACCTATATGCTGCGGATCTGATCACCAGAGCATTTCAGAAATATTTCTGTTTTTTTTTTAAACTCTAGGTTTTATTTTGTTGCGCTGTGTTGTGTTAGTTTTTCTTTCTCTGTTAAAGTCTAGGCTTCCCCACTATTGTATTAAGGGCTGATTAAATAATTAGTGAACTGGTAATTAATTTAGTTTTAAAAACTGTACCTTGGGCAATAACTTTAAGTGAGAAAATTGAGTTTCCAAAAGTATGTTCAATTATAATTGACAAAATTATAATTTGGAAGAATGGCAAATGAAACTGCTATAAAAAATCGAATTTTAATCACTATGAAAGTTGAAGCTAGCCATCTATGGGCTTCTACCTTCAATTAAAACAATCCTAAGGTACAAGGAGCTCAATAACACTGAAACCAGTAAGGAAAAGGACATTTCTCTGTCTTATTCTGAAATTGAAAGGAAAGGAAAGGCAACTTCAATAAGGCTACCTTCATTAATTAGGAACATTAAAGTAATGGTGTGGACAAGATAAATTAGGAAACCAAATGGCAGAGACGAAAGAGCACTGGATTAGGAGTCCAGTTGGAGATTCATTTCCATCCCTCTCATCATACTGTGTCTGCAGACTGGACTCTAAAGCCCTCCCAGGGCCTTCTGAGCTCTAATTTCCTGAGACCAACTGCTGAGCACGGAGTCAACAAGAAAGGGTCCTTCACTCCTCGCGGACCCACTGGCCTTAGTGTGTTAGCAGCAGGTATATGTGGACATCTGGAGCCTGAGCATGACTCTTTTCAAATCGATTTTCAATAAAAGCCCAAGAAAGAAAATCTACCAAGTGAACTTCCAGTTTCTCGCATCATGGGCTCGAACACATCAAACAAGCTGCCATCACCTCCAAAGGTACAGTCAATAGCATCAAAGTTGGGTATGTGCATTGCTCAGTTCAAGAAGGTCTGTGTTTCTGGACTGCATCAAAAACTCCCTCCGGGGGCTGGGGATTTAGCTCAGTGGCTTAAGCGCCTGCCTGGCAAGCGTGAGGTCAGGAGTTCGATCCCTGGTACCAAAAAAAAAAAAAAAAAAAAACCTCCCTCTGAGGTGCTAATAAAAAAGGAGATGTTAGGGGTCTTCTGCTAGATAACAAATCTCCTGGCAATGGCTGCTGCCCTAGTGATGCAACTGGATGAGTCAATCCTGCTGCCAGGAACTTTCTGTTCCTTCTTCTATCTTACTGTTGACAGGATTACTGTAAGATTATTTTCAGACTCCTTTTCTTTCCACTGAGAGGTGCTTGACTGCCCCAATTCTGGCCAGCAACTTCCACACAGTCCTGCCTAATAAACATACCTAGCCTTTCACTTCCTGATCCACTACTAATTCAACCTGATTACTCAAAGCTTGGTTATATACCAGTTCTACCTGGGAAGTTGCCTTGTACCATCTAATTCTAACAGTGAGCCCTGAAATTCTTTCTAACACCCTCCTATGGAGACATTCCTTAAAACACCTGAGAAGAACAAATTGGATTTTTCCAGACCCCCCCCCCATCTGTTTTCCAACCACTTCCATATGGTATCTCCATCTTCCTCTCCCCAGCCTCTCCCTCCTGCCTGCCGCATGCAGCTCTCTCTCGGTCAGTGAAGTAAATCTGATGCCCGCCAGAGGCAGGAGGACAAAACTTCATTTAGTTTTGGACTGAAGGTATGATTACTCCCACAGTACCCACATCTGCACTCTGTGAGCTCTTGTAGGAAGGCACACGCATACGGCTGCACATCATTTTGCAGGGCACGCTCACACACCCCGTATCACGGCTAATCTCCATATGCTAGACATTCAAATTCCATTAGATAAGGCAGGCAGGCAGTAGAGGAAAGAACAGACCGGCAGAACACCGCTTCCCGTGTGGCCAAGAGGGTGCTGCTGGGAAAGCACACAATAGGGTTTAAACTCTCTCAGGAAATGTGTACAAAACAGCTTCGGCATGTTGAGGATTACACATGATAAACTAGAACCTCACAGTGACGAATGTGATGCTTTAAAAATTAGACAAGGCACAGCAACTGCCGCACAAAAAAGTATGCAAAGTGGAAAACAAAAACAAAACTGGTGAGTTCCCAGAGGGAAAAAAAAAACATTCTCCTAGACCTTAGCTCCTTGTGAGGCATAATTTCTTCTTTCCTGGAAGAGCAGATTTTTCTGAGATGCATGCAACCTCTTGCCCCTTCATCTACTACTCCAGCAATCTGAGAAATTAGCCAAAGGGAATTTCATTTTTTCTTCCCCTCCACAAATACCATTACAAGTATTAACAAAGAGCAACCTCACCCCATCGCAGCCCTGCACCAACACGAACACAAAGAACCCTTTCCTTTTATGCTGTCTGCTGCTGCCTTGTCCACATATGACACACAGAAAAGAAATTTCACTTGAAGCCTCCAAAGTGCTTCTTTAATTCCTTCCATATTTTTTGCTTTGGGGCATTTGCTGAGACTTTTATGAACCAAGCAGTCAAACACATCATTTATTCAGCCTACAGTATCATCGCACTGTCCCCCAAGTGACCCCAAAACTTCTGCGTTTTGGCCAAACCTAGCACCCCAGATACCTACAGTCTATCACTGGAGTCACTCAAAAGGTCTTAGCTTGAAACATGGGTCTCCTTTCTTACCTCGACAGCAATCCCTACCCTAGAGAAATGCATCTGTGCATCAATGGTGTGATGCTCATGGTAAATTTTCCCAGTCTGGCTGCACGTTCCCATCTTCAGTTCTGCATCTTTGCTGCCCGGGGAATTTAAGCCATTCTGCAGACATAATACCAGCATCCACATACTGCAAGCTAGGGAGGCAGTGGCTCTACCCGCCTCCGTTTGGCAGACTGGTATTTTCATGCCGTCCGCTCTCCCCATCTACGTGCATTCTCCTGCTCTTCTTCCTCCACAGTTTCGCTGCTGCTGTGACCTGGCTCACACTGGTCTAAAGGCAAACCCTGCTATACCTGGGACCTGCAGACATCTTGCTCTGGTATTTTTCCGAGATTTCTCCTAAAGTAAGGGAGGACAATCAATGGTAAGTGGAAGGGGTGATGATAGTTTTAACTAAACACAGTAGTGGGACATTTTTCAGTGAAATGTTTAACTGTCATCTTCTAGGCTCTTCCTTGCACCTGGGTACTGGTATCAATCCTGGAAATTCAGGAGAACCACATCTCCCACCATGTTCATTTTCCTACTGTCCCCTGAATTCAGGGGTGTTTCAGAAATGGGAGTCCTTTGTTGTCACTTAGTTACAGG
This sequence comes from Dolichotis patagonum, assembly GCA_004027295.1. Lineage (NCBI taxonomy): Eukaryota > Metazoa > Chordata > Mammalia > Rodentia > Caviidae > Dolichotis > Dolichotis patagonum. The sequence continues at coordinate 72,558 of PVJX010005039.1, forward strand.
AGGAAGGGTATAGAGGAGGGAACTCATCTCGGGGCCCTCATTATTTCAGGACAGGCTCACTATTTGTGGCTTCTCATGACCATGCATGGATTCCTCCACTAAACCACCCTGAAGGTCATGTACAAAACCTTCTAGTGGGAGACCAACAACTTTTACAGTCAAAAAGCTACTTGAGCTGTGCCCTGTCACAAATCTTAATTGGTCACTGTGCCATCCACTTGATCCCTGAAAGCCCTCACATTTATTAATTTGGAATTACATCAAACCTTGTAGGGAACCAAGAGGCAAAGATCTAAAAAGTTTGAGGCCCCAGGAGTTCACTGCAATCTTGGAATGTCAGTTTCAACAGCATCTCATTTATCTGGTGTTTCAGGGTATGAGGGGTTCCATCCAAGAAATATTACCATTGCCATTATTTATGGTGGTGTCTCCAAATCCTATTATTAAATTCACTCCTCTGAACAAAAGACACATGAACATACTCTAAATAGTTCTCCTCTTTAAAAAATACTGTACCAACTAGTAAGACAGTGATTCCCCTAGAAGGGTTTTGGAGCTTTCGGCAGGCTAGAGCTCCCTATAGCAATATACTCAAACCTTTGCATTTCGAGTTCTTGCACTTTTTAATAGTGACTTTAAAAGTGGGAGTTACCATATAAGCTGTTGTCAGGCTTTTTACCTTAGCCTTTCTTATTTGCTCCACTAATCTATACAAGGTAGAGAACCAAATGAATGAAGAGTAAGCATGGGAGCACTGCAAGACAACTGCCCTGAAAAATCCAGCGCACCATTTACACTGTAGTTCCCGTCATTGGTGCCCTCTTGGGGGGATAGTGCACAATCATCTCCAACATATACAGTAAACAAGAATGTGAACTCTCCTGGCAAATTCATGGCAACAGTCTTAATTGCTCTCCTCAATGCCCTTTTTCCTTCTTTATTAACATCATCAACATTCTGGAGAGGTCCCAGACACCTCTCTACCATAAAACAAAGTCTAAGTAGATAAAATGATGCTGTGAGTTAGATATATGCTGACTCTTCAGAACTTCATTTGAAGTTTAGCTTACTTCTATACTAGTTGTGCAGCCATAGATGTATGACTTACTTCATGGAACTCTGGTTTCTTTATCTATAAAATGGAAACAAAAGTAGTTTTCAATGGATCAGATTTTTGTGAGAATGAGCGTGTGTGTGTGTGTGTGTGTGTGTGTGCATGTGTGTGTGTGTTTGGAACAAAATCAAGTACATCTTAAGTCTTCAACTAATGTTAGTACATATTAGCCATCATCCCTATAGTTCCATGACATACCAACTAAATTTTGCTACGTTCATAATAGGCAGGATGGCATGGTGGCTCCAGGGCCAAACTATCTTGATGAGAATCCCAGGGACCATTTTTACTAGTTGTGTGACTTTGGATAAGTTACTTAACTTCTCAGAGACTCAAGTTGCTCCTCTGAAAAATAAGGAAAATAGTAACACCTAGATCTCAGTGCTGTGGTGTGCACTCTAAATATCTAATGCAGTTGGCTGATATTACTTTTATGTGCTCCAACTTTGTGAATGTTTATTAAATGGCCAAAAATTCACTGTCTCCCTGTATTCACATTCTTGCAAGATGACATTGCAGATCTCCCATCAAGAAGTGGAATCTAGTCCTCTACTTTTTGACTCTGGGCTGGCCACGTGACTTGTTTGAGCCAATCATCAAACACGACACAAGCAGAGGCATGGAAAAATGCCTAGGAACTGTGGCTTGTCCTCTGTCGCTGCTCTTGGGAACTATGTCTGATTTGTATCCACCTTGTGAGTGAGCCCAAGCCAGCCAGCTGGAAATTGAACACATGGGAGAGACTAAGAAACCTGAGCCAATAGTCATACCCTGACAGCCTGCCAACAGCCACACTGCCTACTGGCCACAGATAGATGAGCCCAACAGAAGTTAGATGAACCAGCCCAGAGAAAGAAAACTTCCCAGATAACCCACAGAATTTTGAACCATATAAATCGTTATCGTTTTACTCCATTAAGGTTTGAGATGGCTTGTTACACTGCACAAGCTAACTGAAATAGACCTTCTAGAATCTGTGTAGTTCCATGTACCATTCTTCCTTCTGAATTCCTGTCTTCCAGGCATACATAACCAAGAATGGATGTTATGAAAGGCATTTTAAAATAAACTTACTCTGTTTTTATCTGTGTCTGTCTCTGTCTCTCTCTCCCCTCCCTTTGAACAAGTCATGTGACCCAGCTAACAAGTTTTCTAAAGACAGCAAGACCCTCACACCCTTATAATATTTCTATTAAAACCAGCTTAAGAGGAAAAGCTTCTTGGTATAATTATAGGCACACAGATGGGACCTAAAAGTTGGAACATCCCAAGAAGAAAACTCTGTGGGTGGAAGGGACATTAAGACAAAGGGCAGGCTCTAAATAATTGCAAGCTTCCACTCATAGAATGTGGGATTGATTAGGCCAAGGAGCTAGAATCAGCTCAAAGTCACCACCTTTGAAAATTTTCCTCAGCTTTTTCTCACTGATGTCATCCTCTTGTTGACTTTTGATACCTGAAGTGTACACTGAGGCTTTAGATCATTATGACCCTACTCACATTAACGCACGCCTCTGAATCTTGTCTAGCAAACAAAATATTACATTCCTCGCCCCAGTCCCTATAAGCACTTAGCAAAGTTTGATGTACAAATTAAGTATTCAAGACAATCTGATTGCACAAAATGAAGCTACCTAGCTTTAGAAATTCAGTGGTCTTTGTATAAAGAAACTCTTCGAGTTGGGCTGAATAGATATTTGTACTTATGTAGAGGCAGCATAACAAGAGGGTCCAAGAGCACAGATTCTGAGGTCAGACTCCTTAGATTTGAATCATTACCCCTCAAATTGCTAACTGTGCAGTCAGGTGTGGTGGCAGAATTACTATAATACTATACTATACTATACTATACTATACTATACTATACTATACTATACTATACTAACTATATACCAGAATTCTTGGAGACTGAGGCAGGAAGACTGCAACTTCAAGCCCAGCCTGGGCAACTGAGTGATTTAGCAAGGCCCTGTCTCAAAATAAAAAATAAAGAATGGGCTAGGGATATAGCTCAGTACAAAGGCCCTGGATTTGATCACTAGCACTACAAAACAAAACTTAATTGTGCCTCAGTTTTCGTACCTGTAATTAGTGATAACAAAAGTAGCCATGAAGATGAATTGAGATAATAAAGGTAAGTCACTACATCTATATAATGGAACACTATTTGGCAGTGAAAATGAACAGAATTCAGAAACATTATGCTCAGTGGAAGAAATCAGTCACCAAACAGCACATTTATGATCCCATTCATATCAAATGCAAATTCATAATGGCAGAAACTAGATTAATGGTTGCATGGCGCTGGGAGTAGGATTTGGGATTAACTATCAATAGGCACAAGATGTGAGAGAAATATTTTACAGTCAGATTGTGATGATGGTAGCATAACTCTGTAAACTTACTAAAAACTCACTGGTACACTTAAAACAGGCACATTTTATAACATGTAAATTATACCTTAATAAAGTTATTTTGAAAAAATGTAAAGGGCTTAGAAAACAGAGTCTGGCCCCCCAAAAAGTATATATACATATATATGCATTGTACTTGGGAAAGCCAGTGTTGCATGGGTGGAATGGTATATATATATATATATATATATATATCCATACATGAGCAAAAACCATCCTCGTCTTTCTAACCCTTTGTTCACCCCACCTCCACCCTCCAGGGATTGAAAGCTGGGATCCTCTTTCCATGAGTCCAGGGTGCTGCTAAGCCAGCCATATGTGTCTCTTTGGCTGCTACTGTTCCTCTCATTTCCAAAACTCTACACAGTCTATTAAATGCCTCTTGTTTATGTAGCTCATGATGCCAAGCTGTATTTTATTATATTGAGCCAACTGCTCTTGTGCAAGTTATTTTTTTTGAGGGAGGGTGTGTTGGGAGGAGGTAATGATCACACTATTGAGGGAGGGAGATTCCTTAAAACCATGACTCTAAAAACAGCTGCTGATTACTCACAGAAGCCCACGCATCCCTGCCCTTGACAAATGTCATGCCATAGAGTAGCATTAACCAGGATCAAAGTGGACAACAACACCCTCTTGGGTAGAAAGAAGGAAGGAACTGGAGAGGGAAGGAAGTGTTAAAGAAAGAGAAAAGGAAAAATAAGACAAGAAAGAAAAAAGTTTGAAATAGATTTATAGCGAGGCTCTACCACATACACAGGAATAGGGAGGATTTAATTTGTAATAAGTCCCTGGAACAGAAAAGAGTCTCGAGCATACAATTCTTGTAAACTTGTGGCTTTAGAATCTTGCCCAAAACCATCTGCAATGAGTTCTCAGACCTTCTGCAAACTCATCACTCCACCCTGCTTTATCTCCTGGCCTTCATTATGAAGTGGCCCATTCATTCAGTTCCCAGCAGGTCACATGCTCAGTTGATCATCATTTCCCGCTTGATGCTGATGGAGTCTATCTTCCCAGCCATTTAAATGCATCTGTCCAAAGTTTTGGAAAGGGAAAGAAATATGACTCCACCCCCTCACAGTATCCTCAGACTTGGCAAAATGGATACCTGGAGTCATGCCCAGAACTAGTAAGACCAACCCACTTCCCCTACTCTGTGTCAATAATTTATGTATACAATCATTCAAAGATTATTTATTGAGCACTCGCATATGACAGGGTCTGGGTCTCTACCCAAGCAGTGTTTCCCCGACTTGAGCATACACAGGGCTCACCTAGAGAAATACAAAAAACACAAACCCCTGGGCCTTAGCTCCAGAGCTACTCATTCAGCAGGTTTGGGCTTGGATCCAGAGTCAGCGTCTCCAACAAGCTCTCCAGTGATGTCAACGTTTCCAGTCCATGGACCAAACTCAGAGTAGCATTGCTCTAGGAGTGGAGCTGGCCTCAAATATTTGATAATCAGTGAGTACACATAAGGCATATGGGTATGCACACACAAACACACAACACAAAACTACAACACCATGTGAAACATGGCTACTCTTAGCCATAGAGGACATCCAGACAGCAAATAAAGGAAACAGAGGAGAGACTGGCTGAAGTGTGTGTCTCATCACACACCCACACACACACACACACACACACACACACACACACAATCTGCATGCATATATCTCTATACATAAGTTCTTTATCAGCAAAAACCACATGCTGCTCATTTTTCTACTTCTATCACCTAGAACAATGTTTAGTGCATAGTAGCTGCTCAACGGAATATTGGATGAATGAATGAATGAATTCAGATACAGAATTCATTCATTAAATTGTCCGTAACATTTCACATTTTGGTCCTACATTTCTCTGCTTCATCAAAACTCAAATGAGTCAACAAGCACAAAGTCTGTACCAGTCCTAGAATATATTTTGTGCTTGATCCCACAATGAACATGATATATATGGTTTCTGCCCTCATAAAGTTGAGTCTGAGATTTCTCTACAAATATTCGCTACACTTAACCCAAAGCCCACTGGGTTGTTGTGTGGGATCACGCTGTCATTGGCTCTGAATCCTGGTTAACTGGCTAGCTAGAGGTTTTGCAGTAAGTTACTTCACTTCTATGTGTTTCTATCTCTCCACTTCTAAAATGGAGGTGATAGTAGAAACCTGTGAAAGGGTTAGAATGAAGACCAACTGAGCTCATTTACACAATACACTCAGAACAGTACCTTGTTCTAAGAAAGAGATTGTGAATGTTCACTCATTTTTATTGCCAGTATCCTCCCCCATCAAAAACTGACCACCAAGGTGAGATACATCAGTTTACCAGGTATGAAGCTAAGCAGTGAGCTCAGGAACACAGGCTTCCTGAGCCTCACAAAGCCCAGCCACATCGTATGGCTTTCTTCCTCCACCCTATCTGTTTTTCCATTCCTCCCCTAATCCACTCTCATAACAGCTTCTTGAAACATCCAACCCGTTTACAAATCAAGGCCATTGCTGTGATGGCTGGAGTCCAGGTCCAAGCTGGCAGGATCAAGGAGAGACAGGCCCCTCTCATTCAGCCACATACAGCCTACTTGTCACCCTTTTGGAAACCAGTGACTCAGATGTAACTCTCCTGCAAGGTAGCAGCTGGTGGGCTTTGGCAAAGCACACAAAGGGAGCACACTCTCTCTCCCAGGGACCCAGGGCACCAAGAAAAAGGTCTTAATGCAGCTCTCATTCATGCTTTAGCCTAATTAAAATGGCATTACCAGTTTCAATGGAAGATTTCTTCTGCCAGCTGCAACTGGTTCTCTTCTCTAGAGCTTTTGCTTCTTGTTTTCAGTTTATTGATCTCCAACATGCAACAGAGGAAGACAGGAGTAAAAAACAGCAGCTTGTGTCTTTCTTCTCTCCCCTATCCTAAGATCTGAAGAAAATTATTTGCTATCTCTGTTTATCTTAACTGACTCAGAAGGTTCACAATGGGTACATCTTTATAAATCAATAGCTAAAACTCTTCTGGCTTAATAAAAGGTCTTAATAAAAGGTATTTTATTATTTAACATAAAATTGCCCAGGGGCCAGGAGCCCACATCTTATACAAACCAACATATTTTTAGCCGGTCCAACTCAAAGACACAGCATCCTTGCTGTTATCTGGTAGGCAAAGATGACAGATAAAAATATGCACCTCACATTCCCTCTGCAAATTCTAAATTCTCTTCTCTCAGGAAGTAGCTATTTGCCTATAAAAATCTCCAGGAAATTCTATGAAGAGCTCAGTTTTACCTGCCTTGACTACAAACTAAACATTACTTTACAATATATAGTTCTAGAGCCCCTTAGTAGAAACATAGCAACATTTGAGGAAGATTTCAAGTGCCAGACCAAGCAAAAGTAGCTAAATTCTGAGTTGAGATTTATAAATACACAGGATTTAATATGATTTATAACAGGAAGTGAAGCGTCTTAGTTACTCTTCATTGCTGAGACAAAATACTCGATGCCCAAAGTTAAAGGAGGAAAGGTTTATTTAGCTCACAGTTTATAGAGGTTTCAGTTCATAGTTGGCTAGTTCCAAGGCAGGGTGAAATGGCAGAGCAGAATCACAGAGAAGAAATAGTTCATGGTAAGCAGAAGGCAGCAAAAGTAAGTGAGCAACAAACTATAAGTAACTAGCAGCAAGTCTCTTTCTGCCCCTTATACTGTATCCAGGCTACCTGCTCTTAGAGCAAATAGCACTCACATTCTTAATCCTAGCGCCGTGAGCCTAGCATTGCACCATGAATCAGTTAGTTATACACTCTAGATCCATTCACCTCTGAAGAAACTCCACCTATGACTGCATAAACCTTTACGGGGACATCTAAACACAAGCCATAACATGAAGAGACAATGAAAAAAAAGCCACCACAATAAACTTTAATCTTACTTTTTCACCCTGTATATTTATACTTTTATCCATTTGCACATGTGTTTATCACACATTTATCAAGAACTGAAGATAGCATATATGGCATGCTGCCTGTGGGCATGGGCTTTGGGTTTGAGCAGAGCTGTACAATTTACATTTCCATTATTTGATCACATGTTTCCTTGGGCAAATAAATCATTGGGTTCCTCTGAGGCTCAATCACCTAAGTGTATGTGAATATGGTTATGAGAGCTAAATGAGACCATGGATGCAAGTCACTTCACACAGTTCTCCCATACAAGGATAGGCCACAGCTCATAATGATGGTGATGGTGGTGAATGTGGTTGTAAGGAGGAGCAGAAGGAGGAGGAAGGGGAGAAGGGAGGATAAATCAATAGAAGGAAATCTACCTATATCTCTCATCCCCGGGGTTGTAGCTCAACCTGGTAAAGGGTAGTAACCAACGGGCACACTGTTCTAATTGAATGTAAAATTAAACTCTTTCATTACAACTTGGCAGATAAACCATGAGAAGTACTCAAGGCACAGAAATAAACTTCAGCCCTTCAGATATCTCTCTACAATGAACACCTAACAGAAATGCAACAAGATGAAATAGCCATGAAACTCTTACAATGGAGCTCACAGGTACCTTATAAGAATATCCTGTGCTCTCATGAAGTTTTGTTCTTCTCGAAATGTTATCATACTCTTTGATGCTCATGGGAATTCTGAACAGTCAACTTACTATTGAACTCATTTAACAAATGAGGGATCTGGCAAGTGGACACTTGAACAGTAGAAATTACAACTTCAGTCTCCTTTTGAGTCTTTTCACCCAGAAAGCCTCTAGTCAATACTCAGCTGAATTAAGTTTATAAACTCACTACCAATAGAACATGTAAATGAATCATTTGTGATGAGAATAGAGAAGGAGGCAATATTCCTGATACAGGTACCAGAAGAGCCTCACAGATAGCATGCATGCATATCTATCTGGGATTGTCAGTGGTTGGGGATGTTGACAAAGTGGACTGTATGAGGAATTCACAACTTACACCAGTCCATGTCCTCTAGAGCCCCTTCTGCCCTGAGTTTATTTCTTCATCCCATCCACGCAGCAGCTTCCCTTATTAACTCAACGTAAGTGAGCCCCAATGGTATCAACTGGTCTATAAATCGACAGGACTCTAAATACTCAGACAAGGGCCCCAACACAAAATTTGCCCACTCTATTTCCTTTTAAGCTAAAAGAGGAAGACATAAACCTAAGGTATCACATCATTCCATAATACAAAGCATATGGGGCCAACAAATGCCAGACAAGAAGATACGCACTTTATGGAGCATGTTTGCAAACATACCATGGGGTATGTGCATTAGGGTGGCTTTAATTATAGGCCTCCTGCCACCATCTTCTTTAAATTATTGTCCTAATCTTTGCATACCTTTGTCCCTTGACTACAAATCACCTGAATCACTTTCCCAGAATCATTCTAAGATTTCAGTTTCATGCTTTCCCTCTTTCAGACTAATGTATACCAGTAGAAGCACCAATGAATTGGTGGCTCAAGTGTGAAGCAGCCCCCAAGATAGTATATCAAAGTATTACTTCCTGGAGATAGTGTTCCTAACATTTTAGTGGTCCCTTTAGGAGGATGACAAAGACTATGAGTGCACCCTTAGAATGGTTGTTTAAAATGCATAAAATACATAGGATTATGAAGCAAATCAATTGTATCAAAATTCAGATATCTAATTACTAAACAGAAAATCTGTCATAGGGTAATACATACACGTGCTTGTTTACCACCACATTCAATAACAAAATCATGTGCTTCTCTTGAGTCTTAAACCACTGTGATTTTCAGCATTAATGAATGTACCTGTAGTTCTCATGGGAACTGTAACATTATACAGAAATGTTTACAATATCTGTTAGCCTAAACCATATATACAGGTAACACTATTGTGATTGGTGTTTTTATTTGTACTTGAAGGAAGTATAAAAGATTAGTAAAGGTTAGGAAAAGTGCAGATGTCATTTTCTCCTGGATCTCATGAATTCTATCCATAGACCCTCTATTGGGAGTGGGTGGATTCCAGGTGAGGATTGACCCTTGTCCCAAGGAAAAGCTACACAGATAGATTGTTGCAAAGGAAGTGAGTGAGCCATCTGGTCCAATCAGAGTGTATCTTAATCAATTGTTGTCAAAGAGGGGAGAAAGACAATTCCTAAATACTGAAATAACACTCTGAGATCATGACAATGAAGGAAAGATGATGCTCAAGGGCATGGCATGGCACTAGAGCATGATGAAACACAGCAAAACAAAGGAGGGCGTCTAGGGACTTACCCTGGGAAAATTAAAGACAGGCATGTAGATTTTTCCAACTTGCTCATTTGTTATTCATTATATTACTTATCTAAGATATTAAAATCACTTTCTAGGTCAGTGATCAGGCCTGCTACGACACACCCATGGTTAAACTGTCCAACCTACAATAGCCCAGGAAAGATGTGCAGGAGGGAGATTTTGGCAGCCATTTTTTGTAGCATATATTCCTATGTCTTCTCACGCTGTCATTGATTAGACTAAGAGTGAGCATCAGATTTAAAACTAGCCTAAGGATTGGCTAGTAAATAGCCAATGATGTGGCTTAATTATAATAACAATAAGTAATAAATAATCACAATCAAGTAGGTCCTCTCTCTCTTGTGAACTGCTATATATTACAAGAACAAGGCAATTACAGGTAAAAAATCAAAGCTGAAAAATCACAGGGAAAGCTCAGATTTTGACTCAGGGTCATAAAAGGGAAAAACTAGACAGAGGCCTAGCCTGGCTAATGATGGAGCTCTCCAATGGAGACCATGGACTTTACTGCAGGGATCCTGAGGTGGCCTCAGATTGGGGCTGCCTTTCACTTCCTATCTCCACAAAGCCTTTACTTCCTGCCATGCCTCCAGTTCCTGTCTCCACAAAGCTTCCCTTACTTATCAAGTCTCCGCTTGAGTGAAGTACCACAACAATGTTTCCCAAAGACACTTTCATCTACTTTGTCAACAAAGGAACATGTTCTCTGTAATCACCTACTGATATAACTGTACCTCAAGTTAGACTAAGTTTCTTGAGGACAAGGACTATGAAAGAATACTGTTGATCTCTCTTGGATTCCCAGGATTTGTCACAGTAAATGCTTCACAGTATATTCTCAACAAATATTTGGCGATTCAATCAAGGAATAACATTTCTACAGGAAGCTATGATGACATAAAATAGAAATTTAATGATGCAAGTGTAATGATCTAGTCATAGCTGTTAAGAGGAAAATAATGAAGCAGATGCCAAACCTTATAGGAGAACATTAGAATTAAATCTTTCCATATACCAAATATTCAAAGTTATTAATTTCATTGAACATTTACCATGACCTATCATGGGTCATATTACATTTTTATAAGGATTTAACTAGTATGAGAATGTAAAGGAGCCAGAACTATCTCAAACGCAACAAAGAATGAGATGCATACTATTATGAGATGAGTCATTTGGGGGAAAGCCACCATTAGGATTGGAATCAGACTGCCTATATCCAAATTCTGGCATCACCACTTACAGAGATCCAGGGAAGTTGCCAAACCAAGCTTCAGTTTCCCTGTCTGCAAAATGGGGCTGATGATGCTAAATTCATAGAATTGTGACAAAGATTAAATATAACTAATACATGAAAGAAGTTGGCACTATAGCTGGTACATAACAGGCATTCATTAAAGGCTTGGATTTCCCCCCTCATATATAAAAATATTTTAACGTACATGATCAGCAAGATGATGGTTGTGAAATATAGGAATTCAATCTGATGAATGTGAGGGGATCAGCTACCTGGGAAATCAATCTTATTTAGACAGTAGATAAGCACTCAGACTCTGGCACCAAATTGGGTTAAAATGCTAGCTTTGCCACCTACTAACTTTGTGACCTTGGCCAACTGATTGAATCTCTTCGTGCTAGGCAATTCCTTTATCTATAAAGGGCAATAGCAGTACCAACTTTCAGAGCTTGTGAGGATTAAATGAACTAATGCATGCAAAATGCTGAGGATGGCATAAGACATGTAGTAAACTGTCAATAAATGCTAAATGATATTATTACAGCTGGACGGGCAGTAAGAGAGTAGCAGGGAAGTATAAAACCTATAAAGGAATAGAGGTTTGATACTTCCCTTTCAATGTTATCTAAACTGATTAGGGAATTCTGTTGTCCTTCCTGAAAGACTAACAAAAGTAAGAATGCCAGTGCATAGTGTCCCAGTATGAAATAATCTTTGCAAGGTGGCAGACCCTGAAGTTTGCAGTCTAAAGGCAATCCAAGGAGCTATGGTTCCAATTAGGAAAATGAAGCTGGCCCAAATACCATTCCCTGCAGCTTGGCAGGAAAAGCCATTTGCAACAAACCAGACCATGTCTCCCAGTTCTTGTCTTTGTTACTCTGTTCAAACATTTGTAAATTGTTCCGAACTTGGGAGAAGTAGCAGCAGCAATGGCTTTAAAAGGCAAAGCCAGGATCAAATGAAGGCAAATCAAACACACAGATGCTCATAGGTATTAGAAGCCAAATTAAGAATCATGAAAATAAAATAGAAATTAAGAGCAATAAAACTAACAGCTGCCAAATAGAAGCAATTACATCTTCCAGGAAATAACTTCTGATTCTTACAGATTAAAAAACATATTTCCCTGTTTTACTTACTTTTTTCATTGCTGAGACAAAATATCCAAAACCCAAAGTTAAAGGATAAAAGGCTTATTTAGCTCAGAGTTCATAGAGCTTTCAGTTCATAAGTGACTGGCTCCAAGGCAGGGTGGCAATGCAGAGGACAAACAGTTCATGGCAGGCAGAAGGCAGCAAAGTAGTGAAGAAGCAAAGCAGTAAGTAGCAAGCAACCACACAGCCCTCCTTCTGTGCCTTATAACTTATCCAGGCTACCCACCTTTAGGGCAGATAGCACTTATACCTAGCATGGGGCAGCTTTAATCCTAGCATCACACTATAAATCAATCTCAGTATCACATCCCTGATTCCAGAATCACAAACCCTGGATCCAGCCACTCTGAAAAGCCCCACATATGATTGCATGAGGTCTTAGAGGGGCATCTAGATACAAGCTATAACATTTTCTAAGCATTCAACTGACTTTTTTTCTTTTAAATCTGACTCAGATAGGTCTACTCCTCATTCCTGCTACCCATGGGGCAGCTTCTACAATGTTGGCACACGTCAATTTAGATGCCTCCACTTTACTTTATTTCACCGAGATATCACTTATACGTAATAAAGGGCATAAATTTTAAGTGTACAGCTCAGAGTTATCAAGATTAACACTATTCAGGTTGAAATTTGAAATGTTTTCAGTGCTCTAGCAGACTCCCTCTGGCGCCTCCCGAGAGTACTCCCTCCCAAGAAAACTAATGTCTGGCTTATATATTCATAGATGACCTTTGTCTGGCTTTGAACTTCATTCAACTGATGTGCCTCTTTTCTCTTTTCTGAATCTTTTAGCCTATTATAGCAGAGACACAGGACAAAATGAGGAATGGGAAGTGATGAAGGATACTAGATCTTCTTCCTTTATTAGGTTAATGATATGAACCTGATACCAAAAACTGACACCAGAAAAGAATCCCTAGAGAGGATGAGAGATTTCCAAACACACCAACATGCCACCTAGAGGTCCTCTGACACTAATGTGTGAATATGATTCCCCTGGCTTCCCAAACATACAAAATTTACTTCAGTACTGCTCTGTAGGACATCACGCTCACAACTATCCAGCAATGAGCTGCATCATATCTTGATCTGAAGCAAAATGAGGAGATCCTGCTTACCATAAGGGTATCTCATTCAGTTGAGAGTGCAAGTTAAGAACTAGAGACAGCCAGCCTGGATGTGAAGCCTAACTTTGCACTTCCTAGCCATGTGACCTTGTAAATTTCCTCATTTTTCCATGCCTCAGGTTCCTCATTTGAGAAATGAGGATAGCAACAGTGCCTACTTTGTTAAGTGTTAAAAGTATCGTGTGTTTAGGAGGGTGCCTACAGCACAGCATTTCAAAAAGATTAGCTATTATTATCATAGGCAATGTCTTTAATACCTTCAGGGTCATCAGGAGGGTGCAGTATAGATGAACAATGTGCACATGCAAATGGACGCATAAAAGTGCAAACACAAAAGTACACACATGTATATATCATTGAGTATGTGTATGCACATATACATATTCATGCAAGTATACACATAAAAATATGCCTTTGGTTCCAGTCTTCTCCTAACCTTCCTAGAAAGCTTCTACTCATTAAAAAACAGAGACAAAAGATTAAAGTTAAGGAAATGTGAAACAAGGAGAAGAACTTCATTCATAAGGGACATATTTGCCATGAGTAGATCAGGGGAATACAAATACCTCATCCCTCATGTGCATTCTGGGTTCATGCATCCTGAGGTGACATTATATGAGCTGTGCTTTATAAAATGACCATAAAATACCAGTGGAACACTTCACTCATCAATCCCAAACTACACTTGGGTATTCACAAAAGAGGAAAGAGAGCCATATCACTGTAATTCTTATGAGAAAAAACACTACATGTAAAATCAAGTTATCCAGATTATAATCTTAGAAATCTTGTCTACTTCTGAAATCTTATGACAACTATGTTCTAGAGTGCCAGGGCTGGAGGAAGATAGGGAAGTATCACACAGTTTCATGGGATCCTTAGCTCTAAAAGGAACAGGTCTAACAATTCTAAAGTTTTTTTTTTTTTTCTGGATGGCAATGAAAATTTTCAGAGATACTGGGATCGTAAGTAAGAAATTTTCCTACTATATTATAAATGGTTTATAGTATAATTAAAAATATCCTCTAACACATTAGTCTCCAGCATCTCATGCAGAAGGGTATCATTGGATGGAAATACACGGCTCTACTGCATTAAGGATTACAACGAATCAGCTCAAAATTCAGTCTTCAAGATCAATTCAACAATAGGGGTGGGTGGGAAGCAGAGGAATGGAATAGAGATAGAATTAAAAGACCTCTGAAATTCTAGGATGTCCAGTAAATTCACACAGGTAATCAGAAAAGTTTTCTTTAGGGCACATATAAACAAAGGCCTTGAAGAATTTTAGACTTATCTGTTTCTTCTTGTTGTTCTTTGTTTAATAAACAACTAGAAATTTCTTGTTTTTTTCTTTCCTCCTCCTCCTCTTCCTCTTCCTCCTTCTTCTTCTTCTCTCTGTATCTCTGTCTCTCTGTCTCTGTCTGTCTGTCTGTCTCTGTCTTTTTCTTTGTGCATATGGTCAAAGTCCAAATTTAATTGTTAACTCAAAATCCTGTTAATACTGTGCATATTTGTTCTCAAAGTGCTAGCCAACAAATGTTGATATTAGCCAAAATTACTTGGACTTCAGCCACTGCATGTATACTAAGATGATGAAATTTTATTTCCTTTTTCTCATCATTAATGAGCTTATTGGCTCAAAGTTCTTTGGGGGAAGTTCCCTGCTTTGTAAACCCTCTCATAGTATCACCATTAAAACTATAGTGCCCACCTGAATCTTTGGCCTTCAGTTAGATGATTACATAAGGAATCTGATTATTATTTCATCCCTTTGGGTGAAAGAGAAAAGAAGTTAACCAGTGCCCACAGATTAATAGTTAATAAAACTGAATTATTTCATAAAATTAAAAAGATGTACTTTCAGAATGGCCAGGATGGAAAAAACTACCAACAACAAGTGCTGGAGAGGCTGTGGGGAAAAAGGAACACTTCTGCACTGTTGGTGGGAGTGTAGACTGGTGCAGCCACTGTGGAGGTCAGTCTGGAGATTCCTCAAAAATCTGGGTTTGGAAGTCCCATTGGACCCAGCTATTCCACTTCTAGGCATATTCCCAGAAGAACTGAAAACATCATACCACAGTGATATATGTGCACCCATGTTTATAGCAGCACAATTTGTAATAGCCAGATCTTGGAAACAACCTAAGTGCCCATCAACTGAGAAATGGATTAAAAGGTTGTGGTATTTTTATACAATGGAGTACTACTCAGCTATAAAGAATGATCACATTGAGATATTTATAAATAAATGGACATGACTTGAGACCATACTCATAAGCGAAATAAACCAAACTCACATGTGTAAATACCGTATAGTCTCCCTAGTATGAAGGTTGGTAAGAGTATATTAGATTTTATGGTAAGCATGAGTCCCCATCTCATAGCTTTGAAGCCTTTCAATGTTCTCATTCATCAGTTGGAATGGTTTTATTCTGTTTTGTTTGACTTTATTATGCGTGATGGTATGAAAAGCTGTTTTGAAGAAAACAAAACATTATGGCAGCCATTGCTGATTTAATATCGTCTTCTTTAGAAGTCCTACCATGCTTCTACTCTGCTGTTACCATCGGTTCTATCATGTTGTGTCTTATTGGGATTTTAATATATGTGATAGTATAAACAAATATTTTTATTGAAAATGAGATATTATAGTAGCCATTGATCATAGTTATTTGGTTCAGAATGTCCTGTAATTCTTTCATTCTCTTGAATGGTTTTATACTATTGTGTTAGGTTTGATATTACTGTATCTGAAAGTATGCTCAATTATAGCAGAGAAAGATATTTTGACAGCTACTGTTAATGCCCGGTTGTCTTATTGTAAAGTGTTGTGTTGCTTATGTTGTTCTGTTCTGATCTGCTGTGTTCTGCCCTCTTTTGTTTTATTCTCTTTAAAATAAAAAAAAATCA